>JAFEMH010006884.1:0-109583 GCA_022495995.1 Adenophora triphylla var. japonica | reverse complement strand
GCCGGCCAGTGCTACTCCTATCACTCAATACCACAAATCGCACCATTTGGACCATCTCGAGATGCCAATATCCCCAAATACCCTCCGGGTTCGTCCCGGGTGCCTATACGCGAATCCCTTTGGCTGCACAGGAGACGAGCCGATTCGGTTCAAGAGAAAAGGCTCCACATATACCCACGTATATCAAGCCTTCCACCTCCAATCACTTTACCGCTCACGTGGTAGCACCGGCGCCAATTTGCGAGCCTCACAGTCCTTGGCTGGACCTGACCTTAGCTTTGGATGAGTCGAGCGAGATAGAAAGACACGAAAGCCGCCATGGCTTGGCTCAGCGGGAAACGCTCGAGTCTACGGATAAAGGAATGGTCACTGCCTGCTCCCTGCCAAGTTCGAGAATGTCGGAGATGGACCAGATTCGACGGGCGAATGTCCTGCCAGACGCACGTCGACACCTACATTCTCGGCATAGAGAGCAAAAGGAGCAACCCTCGGCAAATGGCCGACCGCTTCAGCATCGCTCAAAAAGTTCGGCGTTACGATGGTTTCGAGGGGTCAAACTGCGGATCGCCGCACACAGGATCGGATCGGTAACATCTTCACAGGCACGGTGCCGATCCAGCTTAGAGTGGGAAACAAGTCGTTGAGGACTTAATCACAGCTGAGCTGAAAGCGGATGAAAGTGTTGGGGAATTCTACAAGAGGTGGAGGCTGGAAACTCTCAGAGATCATGGAGCCGCTCTCAAAGGAACAGTGCGGATCTTGAAGTCACACTTAAGGCCCAGTCCATCAGAACTCTCATCGTCATCATTTCTTCCCGGATCTCAGGGCCATAGTCAATGCCGGCTCACGGTTCGAAGGATCTCAAGGAAAAGTTGGCTCTTGCACGGCCATACGAGATACCGCTCAGCGGTTGCATTGAATCCGCACCGGCCCCGGCGAGGGAAAGATACGTCTGTCAACTACATCCATCGGGGAGCAGTCGGGGCAACGAAACCCGGTCCCGCCAAGCAACAATTCTACTCGAAGCGGCTGCCGTACACTTCGACAGAAGTTGGACATGCCCGAGCAAGATCTTTGGAAGGGTTAATCAAGGAAGGTCTCCTTAAACCCGTTGCAAATTACCAACCCAAAAATCCCGTAGCCAATGCGGACAAGAGCAAATCTTTGCGCCTTCCGTCGGTATCACGGCCATTACCAGAGCAAGCTGCGTGGGGTTACGATCTGAAATCCGAACTTGATAGAAGAAGGCAAGTTGGAGCGCCCTCGTGGGCCCGATACGATCGGAAACCCTTTTAGAACAATAACGGCGTGAATTCCATTGAGTGGGTGCCCAAGAAGATTGCCACGAGAACCGGTTTCTCCGCCTCTTCCGGTCGGGTCCTCATCAATGTCCACATCGGCTACGATGTTTGTGGCCTCCGCTTTGCACAGGTACGAGTCTCGAGATATGGTCGGAGGGCGATCCTCAGAAAACGAGAAGAAGAAGTCCTCTCAGCGGCAGGCGAGAAAGATACGAAGGCTGGAGACACCGGTGTGGGTACACTCGGAGAGCCTTAGGGAGGTTCGACTACTACGTGCTTGTACTCCGGCCAGTCCTCTCTTCCTCCGAGGGCCATGCGGCTTTAGAGCAAGCGGGGATGGGAAACCCGAAAAGTCCTGGCAGCAGCGAGGCTCGAGACCACAGGACATCGGAATACCTCGAGATCTTGGTAATCTTGCGCCGGTCGGAAGCCTAACCCCCCGCGGGATCGGCCAAGATTCAATTTGTCCGGCTTAGAGCTCGGACCGGTAAGGAAGATCAAGGTCAGCTTAGCAGCTCGCACTCGATCAACGTGCTAACAGGCGGCAACTCGCCACAAACGGCCTCGAACACAATCCCGAGGCTCCAGCCAAGGCTTTACCTCGCAAGAGGAAGACAGAAACGGATGGCTTGATGACTCTCCTTCTCGGATAGAGACCGGATCTACGATTCCCGGTATGCAGCGGTATGATCACGTTACGTGACGAAGACTTCTGAGAGATGCCTCGGGGCACGACGAAGCTCTGTACATCACTCTCAAGCTCAGCACCATAACACTCCTCGGAGTATTGGTAGACAACGGGTCAGCCGTTAACGTTCTCCCCTCTCGGCATGATGCGAGCCCTCAGTATCAACGAAAGCCATACGATCCCGTCTACTCGGACTATCGAGGCTACGACAGCTCGTCTCGTCCCATGCAGGGGCGGTAACTGCTGGAGACTACGGTTCGAAACCCCAAATGGTGCCGGCAAAATTCCACGTAATGGACATTCCATCCGAATTCACGGCTGTTGGGGCGCCCTTGGCTGCATCATATGAAAGCCATAGCCTCCACTCTCCATCGGTGTGTTAAGTTCATTAGGCGGGGAGATCTCGAAGTCATCGAGGGGATAGTTTCCTCATGGGAAACGAAGCCGAGACAATAGCCAAGCGTGTCCGTACTCGGGCACCAGGGGTTACCTCCTTGAATCAACCAAGGGACTACGGGGCAAATCTCATCAGAATCCTCGAGTCGGAGATGCTAACTATGTAAACGTACTCGAACGGAGCGGACCACAGAGCTGATCCGATACATCAAGTTCAAGCTGTCGTTTCCCGACATTTGGAGCGGGTGGGAAAGAAACCTTGAACATCGCCATGATGCGGGCACATAAACCCCGGTCTCAAATCGGAGATTCGTCGGTATTCTTCAAACCAACTCTGGCCCCGCCCGGTGAAGAGATCTTTGTGATAAAGGTCAAATGACACCGTCATTCTCGTTTTGAATGCATGGAAGTCGTATAGGATGTCCTCCACGAGGAACACACATTGCGCCCCTCTTCTCCAATGAAGGGCATGATGTTTTCCTAGTTTGCTCGGCCAACGCACGCCGGACGCAATACGTCCTACGTTTGGGTTGAGCCGTCGAGATGACGACGAATCGGGACTCTCCGGAGTCGAGGACGCGGGCCGCGGGCGAACCTCTGCATTCACATGCTCGGTTTTGAGGACGGCACTCCTTCCGATCGGGTCACCTACGACCAAGGCTCCAATACCGTGGAGATTGTCAAGCTCAGCGTCCGGTACGAGGCGGCTGTCAGACAATTGGAAGCAGCGGTTCACACGACAAAGAATCCCTCGACCGAAGTAGGTGACGACGACTTCGTCAACATCATCTATTCGAGATATCCCGATGATACGGATCCGGTCCTTATCGTCGGATTACGCAATACCAAAGTCACCCTCGGCATTACTTTGCTCATGGTAAACGAGGCCTGGCAGCGAGCTCGAGCTCATCGCTACTTCCGATTACCGGCCCGGTGGCAAGGCCCGTGCCGTCGGTCAAGCTTATACCCTCAGCGCGCCAAGGCGAGCGGCAGAAGGAGACCAAGCTCCTCACCTACGCTCACGAGTCGAGATCAGCCTCGGGAACGCTTCGGCGGCCGCCCAGAAAACATACTGTGAAAGTCTTCCCCATAGCGAGTCGGCTTAGAAGCGTAGGAAATGACCACCTCGGCATCAACATGCTCCGGTTCGATTCTGCTCCCGGCCAGTCGCGGCCCGGTTCGAGACATCACCGGTCGTTGCTAGCTCGATAGACTTGGCGATCGAGCGAGATCACGAGGCTGTCAACATTGCGGGAATTCAATACCCCAGTGGGGTCAATCAACGAGATATGGGCAAATTTCTTGGTAATCGAGATCAAGGAAGGCCGCATGGAATGTCAGTCCGGCTTCCTTCGTCAACGTAATCCAAGTGTTTCCGCCATTCGGCGATTTGAATGTAATCACGGTTACGGACACTAGTCGAGATGATGCGCGCCTACGGAGGCGCTTAGCTCTCGCAAGGAAAGCCCTCATGGAACTAGCCGCTCAAGAAAGTCGTCTTTGGGACGAAGACCAAGCTCGAAAGACCGACGGGGACCGAGCCCTTAAAGTGTCACGGGCGGCTTCGGACGAAAGCTAGAGGCCACTCTAGAGCAGTTCGACCTCGAGGTTTTGCTCACGGCAACTTCTGGACTACCGTCTGTTCTCATCCAACCCCCTGCGCCGGGCGAGGGTGGTCAACGGTCCCGATGACCTAGGAGATGGAACGACACGGCATAACGAATCCCGGCGCTTACCTCCCGGGAAAGCAAGTTCTCTGTGAAAGCGACGACGAAGGCGATGAAACCATTCTCTTCCAAGTCGGGCATGAAGTCAACAAAGCTAGGACTCCCGAGGGTCTGGGAGGATGGGAACGGATCATTTCCGCACTCAAATTGAAAGGCCAACTCGGGGAGAAAGGTCTATTTAAAAACAAGAGGAGGATGGAAATTCGTCTCGAGCAACTACTCGGGGAAATTCCACGAGGCCAAGAGGCATTCGTTTACGAGAAGCTTGATCAAGTTTGGGACGACAACCGGTCACTGGGGCGGAGATGTTCGGGAAGCCGTGTACTCACCTTCCGACATACCCGCCACTCGAGATAAAACAAAGGAGAAAACTCTCCCCGATGGAGGTTTTACCTAGGCACCGCACGCGGTTCAAAGAAGCAGCTGGCTATTCTCACATGGGAAGAAACGCGGGCGCTAACTCTCGCGCGAGCTCATTTGCAAGAAAGTTGATCTGGGCGAAAGTGGAGGAAAATTAGCAAACCATGAGTATCGCCGGACCCAACTCGAGAATGCCACAGTATGCTCGGCAAGAAGGAAAGGAACGCGATATACCGTGAAGAGATCAAGGAGCCGTTCGCTTGAGCCGAGAACTCTCCAACCTCCTCGGAGGGTCGGCAGCACGGTTCGGTTCGACGGCGACCCATGTTGTGCCCCGACATTGAGCAGTGCGTCAAACCGTAGGCTACCTCCCGCGAGAGAGCACCTAAGCCGGTATCCACAGGACGAGAATCCGTCAAGGCTGCCGAAGCTTCGGGGAATACATCCCATAGTCAATGAGTTGAGGAAGACATATGGCCACATGCTACGAGGAATCCTCCTCTAACTATGGCTCAACTCGGAGCGGCTTTGTTCGAAGGGACCAAACGATGTCGGCGTTCCTAACCCGATCGGGTCAAATCCATGCATTACCACCTAAGGCCACCAAAAAGCTGCGGGCAGGCTGCAACCCGGTCGGCCCGAAGACACAAGTTCCGTGAAAGAGGACCCGATCCTCGCTCGGCTCAGCGGACTCGGGCGAACATTTCCCTTTGGTCTCTGCTCACCTCTTCGTATCCTCACAAGCTCAAGCTAGAGGAAAGCTGGCCCGTACCATGGTCCGTGGGCTGACCCCGGATGAAGTCATTCGGATGATCGGCAACATCATTATGGCAACATTATCACCTTCGCGATTTGGACCTTCCAAAATTTGGGGCGATCACGATGAGCCGCTCTACATCCATGATCCAGTTGGACGAGCGTCGCCTTCCCAGCGTGTTGGTAGACGGAGGTTCGGAATGAATGTCTTGCCGCCAAGATGATGGACACTTGACATCGAAGCCCTTGAGATCTAAAGCCTTGATCCACCTTTGTCGAGGCCTATGACTCTACTTCCCGTACGGTTCTCGGAGTTGCTACTCTTAACATACGGTTCGTGAGCGGATGATCCCACCGAATTCCAAGTATTGGACATTCCAATCACTTTCCATGACCATCTGGGGCGTCCACAGGCTGCATCAAATCAATGGCGTGGCATCCGCCCTTCACCGAGTGCCTCAAGTTCATGCAAGGCAACGAGCTAACCACGGTCTACGGCGACGGCGTCACCGCAGGGGACCGGCGCAGCGACATTCCGGTATTAGAAATCAAGCATAGTGATGACATGCCATTAAGCGGATTCACTCACGGAGACCTCCAAAATCCAAATATGCAACGTGGACCTTCCACTATCTCACGACCAGATTCCTCCTGCCATGAGGATGATGAAACTCATGAACTTCATCCCGGGGCGGGGCTCGGCAAAAGGCTGCAAGGCGACACCAAGTTATTGAAGTCAGGACCACACCACGGTCCGGGGGCTTGGCTACGTGCCAACCGGGCTGATATCAAGAAAGACAAAGAGCTCGCCCGCACCAAGGCGGCGGCCCACAAAGGGGAACCTCCGGCACACCTGACCTCGGCCTTACGGCTTTGACCTCGCTCATTACTTCACGAGGGAAGCGAGCGAGGCGAAGCGGGGAGGGACCGACAAGGGAACCGGCGGCGGGCGGGGACCGACGGCAAGCGCGAGGGGACCGAGCGGTGGAAGCTGATGAAGATGAGAAAGAAGCGGGATAGTCGGCACAGAGACTACGGGGAAGAATGGAACAGCTAGCACGGGACCTCAGCGTTTCGGAGGACTCAAAGCTAATCAGATAAGGGGAGCGTTCCTCGACATCACGGCTCTACTGGACCAAGCGCCACCACAGTTCGGCCACGAGCACACATTCAAGGGAATCCCGGACTTGGAGGAGCAACTCGGGGTACTCTCCATGGGGAAACAAATTGTTCGGATCGGCCGCGAGGCCACGTTCGAGACGGTAACTCCAAAGCGAAGGAACCGGGAATTCATAGAAGACGCTCTCGGTGGACCGGCTCTCTGAGAGTCTTTTTGAAGAAGTCATGGAGGTGCCAAACTGATTGACACAGAGCTCAGACAACGGCATGATCGCCATGATTGGGACGGCGAAGCGAGCCTCTCGATCCCAGAACCCTCATCAAGCATCCGGCAATGCTTTGAAGAATTGGGTAACCTTCACCGGACGAGGGCAAGCCGAGGCGGAATTGGAAGACAAGGCTGGGCCCGCACCCACATCTCCCTAAACCCGGTCTCAAACCCTGCGAGTCGGTCCTTGTCGAGTCCGAGTCCTGCGAGTCATCCAGCGGCCTTACGCGGGAGGACTATGATAATGTAGCCAATCATGTATTTCCTTTCTTGTTCAATAGAAAAGTCGACCTTTTGGAGTATCCTCTCATTGCCACTTTAACAAGCGATAAGTTAACAAACAACTTAAAAGACGTTAATAACTCAATTGATAAAGAAGCGAGACACATTAAGCGAACAAATACATTAAGGCGGTTCTCGAGCGTGTAGTTGACCAAGAGGACAATAGGGCCCAAATGCCGAAGAGGTTATGACCAAAGTGAACTGGGGTCGGTGCAAGAGCCTAAAGAGACACAAGTGGGCGGTTTCTTCGCCGATGCGAGAAAAAGAAGCCACGATAAGCCTCCTCAGGGAGTATGTTGACGTGTTCGCTGGTCATACAGGGACATGCCGAGACTCGATCCCTCGATCGTGGAGCCACGAGAATTCCCTTGGATCTCGAATCCAAGCACATCCAAACGAAGGCTGCGCAAGATCAAGCGAGTGGTCCTTGCAAGTAAAAGAAGAGATTGAGAAAATGCTCAGAGTTGGCTTCATCGAGTGATTGAGTACCCGACTTGGCTCTCCAACATCGTGACGGTCACTAAGAGCCAACGGAAAGGTCGAGATGCTATGTGTGGATTTCCGGGATCTCAACAAGGCCGACCCTAAAGATGATTTCCACAGCTGCCTAACATCGACATCTTGAGTCGACACCACGGCAAATTTGAGTAAAGTCCTTCGTGGACGGCTTCGCTGGATCTGACAGATCAAAATGTCAGGAGGATCAAGCCAAGGCTGCCTTCACCACTCCATGGGGGACATGCGTTACACGGTCATGCCGTTCGGTTACGAAGAGCTTTGGGGCTACTTACCGGCGGGGCTGCAGCGGCCCTCTTCCATGACATGATTCACAAAGAAATCGAAGTATATGTCGACGACATGATCATCCGCTCCGAGGGATCGAGACATGAAGCACATGACGGATGCGAGAAAGTTCTTCAACGAGACTCGAAAACACTCCATGAGGTTGAACCCGGCAAAGTGCACCTTCGGCGTCAAGCGCGGCAAGGTGCTTGGGGTACGTGGTTATAGAAAGGGGTATCGAAGCCGATCCCAAGAAAATCAAGGCCATCATCGACATGAAGCCGCCTCAAACTCACGACGAAGTGAAGAGCTTCATGGGAAGACTTGATACATCGGTCGCTTCATCAACCGGTTGACATCTCTCTGCGAGCCCATGTTCAAGGCGATGAAAAAGAATGCCGAGCATCAAATGGGACTCAGAGTGCCAAACGGCTTTTGAGAAGATCAAGACCTACTTGGTGAATCCCCCAGTGCATTGCCCGCCACATGAAGACAAGCCACTACTCCTGTATCGACGATGAGACACGTCAATCGGAGCAATGCGGCACAACGAAAGATTCCAAGGTTGAGCATGCAATCTACTTCGTGGCGGAAGCTTCAAGGAAGTGAACTCGGCTACTCGGCATCGGAAAACTTGTACCGCCTTGGTATGGGTAGTCGGGAAGCGAAACACTACATGCGGTCGCATTCGGTGCTCTGGTCTCCAAAGTGGATCCGTCAGATATCTCTTTGACAAGCCCGTCCATGTCCAATGCGGCTAGCCAAGTGGTCATTCTTCTGGTGAGTTCGACATCAAGTACATGGTCGGAAAATCAACAAAGGGTAGAGTCATGGCGGATCGGTGGCCGACTTCCCAAGCGGTGAACCTAAGGGTCACGATCCGCAATTCCCGGACGACGTAATCTTCTCGCTCGACATCGCGAGCCGGCGGCAACTCTTATTCGATGGGGCGGCCAACAAGAAGGGGAATGGTATTGGAATGCTCCTTGTCGATCCCAGGGCGAGCATACTCCCATAGCTATCAAGTGAATTTCGAAGCAACCAACAATGCGGCGAGAATCTGAAGCACATGTGCGGCGGAGTGCGGAAGCCGCCCTCGGCGCTTGACATCTCGAGAGATGGATGTATATGGAGACTCGGCATTGATCATCAATCAAGTGTCCAACAAATGGAAGACGGTAGATTCGGCCTCGGAAGTACCCACGCAGCGTACATGGAGGAGCTCATTGCTTGAGTTCAAGGACATCTCTTTTCATTATTTGCCAAGAGACAGGGAACCGCCGCGAGGCAGCACAGCAACCCTCGCCTCTCTTTGTCGAAATTCCCGATGGGAAACGGTAAAACCCCTCAGAAATAGGCGGACGGGAAACACTTTGTCTATTGCTGTGAGATCGAAAAAGAAAAAAAAAACGATCGACGAACCCTGGTACAATTAGATTTACCAGTACCTCCAAAGCGGAGAAGCTTCCTTCACAAATGAAGATGGAAAATACAAAGAAGGGATCAAAGCCAAAAACATGATGGCATTAAAATGCCTGGCATCCCATTTCGTCATTCAGGGGGTATGTTGTACAAGAAGCGCCACCAAGGGCCACTCCTTCGGTGTGTAAACAAAGAAAAAGCCAGCGAGCTAATAAACGAAGTTCACAACGGAACCTGCGGTCCGCACATGAACGCTCGAGCATTGACACAGATTATTCTCCGTATGGGATACTACTGGATATCGATGGAAATAGACTGCATCCAGTTCATCTGAAGCTGCGACAAATGTCAACGGTTCTCCAACCTCAATCACATTCCTCCACATGAGCTCTATTGCATGACTACGCCATGGCCTTTCGCCACATGGGGAATCGATGTCATCGGCAAGATCACTCCTCCGGGGAGCAATGGTCACGAGTTCATCTTACTCGCAGTCGACTACTTCACCAAATGGGTAGAAGCCAGATCGTACAAGGTACTGAATTCTAAGAAGGTGGCCGAGTTCATCCGAGAGAACATCATGTGCTTGGATCACGGAGTGCCCAACGAGATCATATCCGAGCAATGGGACTCACTTCGAAGGAGATTGTGACCAACTACCGACCGAAATCGTAGTCACACGTCACAAGTCTTCTCCTTACGGACCACAAACCAATGGTGCAAGAGAGGCACCAACAAGACTCTCGCCATGATAATCGAAAGATAACCACCGCAGGTCGGGACTCGGCCCCAAAAGCTACATCTAGCCCTCTGGGGATACCGAACATCGCAAGAACCGCCATAGGGGAGACTCCGTTCGCGCTTACCTACGGAATGGAAGCGATGTTGCCCGTGGAATTGGAAATTTCATCCCTCCGAGTCCTCTTGGAAAACGGGATCAATGAAGTCGAATGGTTACAGAGCCGTCACGACGAACTTGCTCTACTCGACGAGCGCAGATTGAAAGCCATGGAACATACTCGAGCCTACCAAAACAGAATGGCACGAGCATTCGACAAGAAAGTCAAGATACGAGACATCAGAGAAGGCGACTTTGCGCTAAAGGAAAAGCCTCCTACGCAGACCAATCCCCTCAGAAAGTGGGAGCCTATCTGGATAGGACCGTTCGTGGTACAAAGAATCTTCTCCAGAGGAGCCATGAAGCTAGCAGACTTGGACGGAAACCCTTTCGTTAACCCCGTGAACGGAAGCAAGCTCCGCAGATACTTCATTTGAGGAAGAGCACGAGTCAACTCACCTTCCCCATACACCGTCCTCTCAGTAAAACTAAAGTGCTAAAAGAGTAATACCCAACTGGATACATTCCCGCTAATGATCTAGGTAAAAAAACAGGGTCGCACTTCTTTTGTCTTTGTTTTTCTTAAATTCACCTAAAGTATCGAACTACGGTGACCTGAGCCCCTTAGTCCAATTGTAAAAGGGGAACGTAGGCAGCCATCATTGGTTCGGTCTAAAAAACAAAAAAAATACAATAAGAATCAATTGCTTGTGTTTCGAAAAACTCTTTTCATTTAACCTACAAATTCATAACGGTTAAAACATTCTTTGATGAGTTCAAGCACGGTCAACTCTTGACTCGCTACACGCTAGCAAAAATATAATAAAACATTAATCAATTAATGTGTCTGCAATGACAATGGGTGGATACTCTGGACAGCAAGGTCAACCTAGTTTCCCATACTTGGTCCTTCATCCTTCTTCCCCTTCCCTTTCCCGCGACTAGTGTTCTTCACCTTCGGGAAATATTCAGTGAGGCCTTCTACCGGCTCGGGGACTCTTCCCGACGCCTCCGTCAAGCTGTGGGTCAAAGCGACCCTTTCTATAGCTCGTCTCGAGCCGCCTCGCTTCGAGCCATCATAATGCAGATGCTTTGATTGGCCTCCCGATCAGCATTTGTCTCATAATCATCCATGGCATCGCACGATCACGATTCCGGGGTTAGTTCTTGCTTGACCCTCCTCAAGGTCGAGCTATCCGGGTGATGAGCACCTAACGGCTCACTCCGTCTCCACAAGATAGCCATCTCGTGTCTCCCATACACTCTTCGTACCCAGGTTCAAATATCTTTGCGTCGATGCAGTGCCCTCTCTCCCGGTGATAGAGAACTCGGGCAGAAATGACGTGTATTGCCACCACCGTGTGATTAGCAATAGCGTCGAAGGATCTTCCATTCGCAAAGATCCCACCTCAAAGGTAGCGGCATAACTCAAATCGATCGGTGGCACATGCTCCAGGCCGTCTTGTCGCGAGAACCAACGATGGAATGTAGAAAGACGTCCGAGACACCCCCAGACACTCTAACAACCAATGCACCCTCCCCGAGTGGTCCGAGCAAGTCTCAGAATCTCCAGGTGGGGAACCCACCATCGCAAGTGATGCGTGCAAAGTCGGCCATCCAGAGCCCGGCTCGGCTGATCGCCCCACATCACCAGAGAGGACGTCGAGAGAAGGACCAAGCGTCACAAGACATTGGCACCTCGGGCATCATCTGCGATCTCTCCCTCAACCACATGGTAAGCATAGCGGGACTCCCTCCCCACATGTATCGGCTACCGGTCGCCATCCGACCTATGCCCGAGGAACGTCTCGCCCAAGACCGGCGGCACGATGTCTCCCCACTCCGGCACAGCCTCACCGGGTCCGATGACTTGTGATGGCAAACACCCGAGAGACGTGAATGTGAACGAGTAGAAATTGCACACTGAGAGCAAACGCTGTCCCACGAAAAGACGCTCCCCTCGGCCGGCAAATCTTTCGGGCGGTCCCGAAATGTCAACATAATCGGTATCTGTATCGGCATCCCGTATGCTTCTCCAGTAGAGATACCGAACAAAGACACTAGCTTCTCAACGGTGGCCATGCCACCGGCATACGGAAGAACTAGTTGTTAGTCTCGGAGTCCCCAGGAATGGCTGAAATCTTCAAACGTAGGAGTGACTTCGTTGTACGAAAAGGCTGTACACATTCCTCCGTACGTCCCGAAGCGAGACGCGGCTCTCAAAAGATCCCAATCGCGGCATGAGCTCCTTCAAAGCCCAAAGCAGATTTAATCCCGTAATGTGACCTTCGAAAAACCCTTTGTTCTACCTCGTGTGGTTTCGTACCCACGGCGAAAGTTGTCCAAATATCGCTCTTGCATCAAGACGATAACTTGGGAAAGGGAGCCATAAAGAATGAAGGAAACCTTGGAAGTTTGAGAGAATTCGACGGAATGATCAAAAACAATGCGCGAGCTTCTTAAACAATTGCAAAGGCTGACGCAATTTAAAGAATCTGGAAATTCACTCCTAGTCCGGCGGACTCCCTCTGCGATTGACTTGGTCAACTCTACGACTAAGCTGCTCCTAAATTGGAAACATTTCCAAACAACTCCCTCGTTCATCCTTATGAAACTGCGTGCCCCTGGTTTCATTCAACCAATATCAATATCCCTTCCGCCCCGGGCTCGTGCAACAGTGCAAATAATTAATAATCAGTGCATATAGGTTTAAATTTTGACCCGTTCAATTTTTAATGCATTTCTCATTTTATTTATTTTTGATTAACCTACTTCCTTATTTGCCGAAAATAACGAGAAGGTGATCACGAGAATAAATGCGCGAAGTACGAGTTCCGCCCCACGGCGCCTTTTTCGAATACGGTTCAAATCAAATTGTTCCTGACAATACATGCATTTTGTCTAAACAAAGCAGTAAGAAAAAAAAAAAGGACTACTCCGAGTCCTGCTCGTCATCCGAGCACTCGACGTACTGCTCCGCCGCTGCCGGATCCGTCGCAAACAAGAAGTCGCCAAATTCCTCCAGGCGGGAATACGCGAAAGGCCTCCTCGGAGTATGCAAACTCGAGGACTCTCCCCTCTCGTGCCCCGAGTGCGCAGAAGAAGGAGCTCCAAATCCAGCCGTTCCGCCCGCGAACTGACCAAATCCCTGTGCAAAGTCCTCCCCACCAGCTGTGGGAGCAGGCGAATCTCTCGGCCTAGACGGCCCCCGCTCACGGACATCCACGCTCCTCCGGGAACTGCACCGCATGAACTCCACGAGCCTCCTAGCGTAGGCGGCCCACCCGTCCACCAGCCTCATAGCGTCGTTGTACGTGCGGCCAGACACCTGCGAACCAGGAAAGTCGTCAAAAGACAAGCAGAAAGTACAGATGCAACATTTGCAGAATGCTACTATCAAATGCAGAAAAAAAAGGGTGCTCACCGAAGCATTGGGGTCAGCCCTGTATCGTGGTCTCGGCTCATCCGGGAGCGGGATCACCAGTCGCCTGCGCGAACCATCCAGCCCCTCATACGCCAACCTAGCGCGTGGGATCGAGAGATCTCGGGGACGTCCTGGGACCTCGCCCTCTCTATGATGCACCTGCGGGCTCCTCAGCCTCATCCTCAAGAAAGTATCATAGTCGGCCCCCGCTATGATGTGCTCGGTATAGAACACGCCCTGTCTATACCTCTCCAACTCATCCATCGGCATCGACAGAGGATGCTGCATGTGCATAGGAGGATCCACCGTACCAACGGAATGGACCGGGCCATGCGACGGGTCACCCGCTCCCCCAGATACATAGCGTCGCAATGAAGTCCCACCAGGAGCCTCCTCCGCCGCGTCACCTCGCTTGCGACCTGAACCACGCCATCGTGGAACCGACTCCACCAGTCGGTGGATCCTCTCGGAGAACTCCCGGTTCGGTGCAGTAGACACCTCCTCGTATGACACTCGAGTGCCAACTCTCGACGAGACCGCCCTCTTCGCTTTCTTACGCGAACCCGGCATGGCGGGGAACAGGGGAGTCGATACGCCTCCTTGATGTCCCAATCTGTGGTGAACACCTCATAGCACCGAGACATGTCAAGCAAATGGAAAGTTATGTCAGCTACAAAGCGAGATACATACGAGTACATAAAAGAGGCAAGGAAGAGAAAAAGACGTAAACTTACATCCAAGACAGGCGTGAAGCGGCCTAAAGGAGTGCTCCCTCTCCCGCGAGAACTCCGTACAGGGAATGGTAGAGCTCGACCACCCAGCCTCCCCCACAAGCCCCTCACAAAGCATCCGGATCCGTCAGCGACCCGAGCAGAGGGAAGTGACAAGATGTGTCAGAAGTCGGGAACAAAGTCGCTGACAACGAGAACCAAAGGAACCCTCGAGCCAGGTGCTCCGCGGTCATCCTCAATGATCCATCCAAATAATCGGCAACACCCGCCTCCAGATGCCTCTCCATTGGCCTGTACTGAATTCCTAAGCCCCTGGCATCGGTAATATCAAAACCCGGCCAGACCTGCACAACCAAGCTCCGGGGTATAACCATCAACCCACACCAGCGTGTTGCCATAAGTCGGCAACCCAGTGATAGCGGCAAAATCCGTGGGAGTCACCGTCGCCTCCCCCCATCTGAAATGGAAAGTGTGGGTCGTATCCCACCAATACTCGCTCAGAGCTACATACATGGACCTGGCCCTCGGCGTATCAGCTATCGCAGCCACCGCACTGATAAACCCAGCCAACCCAGAGTTGAGCACCAGCTACCGCGGACTCCTCTCTCCCTCTCGAGCCTTGTCCGGGATGATCTCCCACAATGCTCTCACTGCCTCAAAGGCACCCCGACTCTTCTGGTTGTGGGTATCAACCGTCCCTGTCCCCTGCAGGCAAACAAGACAGAAGCAACATCAACAAATGCACGAACGCATGTCAAAAGGATGCAATGCAGATACGGTTCTCATTCATTTCCTACATGTATTTCCATCATTTCGAAAACTCCGTCGAATCCGGAACTTTCAAAACATTTCGAAAACTCCGTCGAATCCGGAACTTTCAAAACATTTCGAAAACTCCGTCGAATCCGGAACTTTCAAAATCCTTCGAAAACTCCGTCGAAACCGAAACTTTCAAATTCTTTTCGAACATTTCGAAATTTACTCCGTCCCGAATTAAAGCTACTTTAATTTTGGAAAATGCATCTAGAAATGGAATTTTGCAACCAAAATTTTTATGTCATCTACCCATAGTGTCAATTGAACTACATCCTAGTCAATTTCGACAACGATTCATGGCAAGGTCAAAAGCCCCAATTCAAGCACCAAAATCCCTAAGTAAATTCCTAAACAAATTTCTAACATTTAAAGAATGCACATTCTTAAAATTAATGGAATTTGTAGGAAGCTTACTTGTCTTTCGATTCCTCCCTTGGAGTTGTGTCTATCCCTAGCCGGGTAAAACTCCGCCGGATTCAATGGATGAACAATGGTTCGAATGGTCCGAACCAACCGCGTTCTTTCGTCATCGGTCCTTCCATGGCGAGCCATCGGTTCCCATTCACCTTCCATAGCGATTTTCCTTCACAAATTCGAGCAAACCTTGCAATTTGGGGTGGAAATTTTTCTCTCCTCTATCTTTCTCTCGTCGGAAATAATGGGGGAAGGGGGATGGTTTGCGTCGGACTTGGAGCTGATTTGAATCTGGTCAAATTCAGTCCAAGTCCGGCCGGACTCCTGCTGCAATTTAAAAAGATTCCTTCCATTTTAGTCCCTCATTTTTTGGCAGTTCCAATTTTACTCCTTTTGGCCCCCAAAAGTGTAAAATTTCCTCCCAGTTAGTTTTCACTAACGCCCATCTCCAGACGTTAAATTCCCAGTTAGTTTTCACTAACGCCCGTCTCCAGACGTTAAATTCAATCCCAGTTGACGTTTGACAGTCAAACGCTCAATCATGTCTCCGGACATTCCAGTTACATTTCTATCTCCAAACGTTAAATTCCCAGTTTGTTTTCACTAACGCCCGTCTCCAGACGTTAAATTCAATCCCTAGTTGACGTTTGACATTCAAACGCTCAATCATGTCTCCGGACATTCCAGTTGCATTTCCGTCTCCCGACGTTTAAATGTCCAGTGGTTTTCACCATCGTTCACTTCCCCGGCCGCCAGTCGTAAGCCCGACCATTCTACCTCAGCGGCCATCAAGGTAAGCCCGCACAACAATCCCTCTTCGGCCATCAAGGTAAGCCCTAATGCTCATCCCCAGCAGGATTCCAAAGAAAAAACGTCGATCCTTCCGAGTTGTTAATAACGCCAGTTTAACACAACCGTTCTCATCATTACCGCCGTATCCCCAGCAAGATAAAGCTGGCAGCAGCAATAAGCCCAGTACCCAAGGCACGAACGCCTTCATATCAGGATAAACGTATCCTCGCAGCTCCGGTTTGAGGCGCCACACGCCCTCGTCAGCATCATCAACTCCGGTTTGAGGCGCCACACGCCCTCGTCAGCATCATCAACTCCGGTTTGAGGCGCCACACGCCCTCAAAGGTTTCAGAAGTCCCAGGTTCAGACGCCTCACAATAGTCTCCATTCAGGTTCCGGTACCTCGCAATGGTCTCATTCAGGTTTAGATGCCTCCCAACAGTCTCGCTCAGGTCAAGGTCCCCACGCGCGGCCCTTGCACCTACGAACTACGATCGGCTTGATTCCCGCTCGGGATATGTAGGAATCCTTTCGCTAAGGGTCCAACCAGCTGACCGCCCAGGTCTTTCAAAGTAAGGCATCCCGATTTGGATCCTTATCTTTTTCAACGACCCCACCTCCTTCGGAGGAGACGTCACTGAGGGGCTAACTGTAAGTACCCAAATCCGGGTAGTCCAAATCCATCAGAAAGTTAACCGAAATCCGTTAACTGGTCCGCTCCAGGTTAACCGGAACTCGTTAAACTCCCCGTTTCCATGCCAATGAGATGTCCCGGGACTGCCCCGTGCATCCCGACGTCGAAGCGTACTTAACACGTGTCATCTCACGTAAAAGTATGGCTTTCCCTGAAAAACGCACTTTCCGGCACTTTTCGGGAGCGTTTCGGACATTTTCCGGACTGTTATTTTAAAAAACGGATAAAACCGGGACCGGGGAACAAACTCCCATACATCTGGTGACTCAGAGGACACGTGGCAGCCATGCCACAGCCCTCTCGTCACCTTTCAATCACAAATCAAGCTGAAAAGACCAAAATACCCCTGGATTTCAGTCAAAGTCCGACTGGACTCCCTGTGCAAATTTCCTGAAATTGCCAAAGAAGCCCTCGAAATTCCAAAATACCCCAAAACCCTGAAAAATAGTCCAAGTCCGTCCGGACTCCTACTGCAATTTTCACCTATAAATAGAAGTGGCTGTCAAAGCCAAAAGGAGGAACATTTTACCCCAAAAAATCACTTTACCTTCGGCCCAAACTGATTTCACCCCTTCTCGAGCTCCCGTTTGCCTCGATTCGCGTGAAACTTCCGTATTTCGATCAAATACGCCCCTCATCACTTCTAAACACCCTTTCGAACTAATTTTTCATGTCCCGTACACACCTTCCGAGCCAAAGGAGTCTACCCTAGCCATAGGTATAACTCCCTCTCTCTAAATCTCTCGTTTCGTCTCGGTTTACGCGCCAGTCGCTACAACCGTTTCGAACGACGTTATCGAAATGTAGACACCTCCGTCTAACGGGGTCCGATACGTTTTAGCCCCTCGATCCTCTTCTCTTTCCGTAAGAGAAGTAATCACGAGTTAAAACGGCGTTCCGACCCCGTTCCGTTTACTTTTACGTCATTTACCAATTCCAGATCGATCGATCCGTTGATCGTCATTTACTTTCTGTCATTTACCAATTCCGAGCCGATTGGCCTCGTTGATCGTCATTTACAATTCCGAGCCGATTGGCCTCGTTGATACTGCTTTAAATACTGTCATTTACAAAGTCCGACCCGTTTGGATCGTGATAGTATTTACTTTTCTAAGTCCGAGTCGCAACCCGATTCATTGATTGCATATCATTTAATACGCATTTTTCCCATAAAAATCGTTAACAATGTAATGCCCGGTTCAAAACCGGAGTTCGTCCTTCGAACTCTCTTTCAAAACGCGCGAAATGACGTTTGGCCCCCAAACGCTCATCTTCAAACTAAAAGCCGCCATTTGACACCTAAAATCATTTAATACGTATTTTTCCCGAAAAAATCGTTAACAATGTAACGCCCGGTTCAAAAAACCGGAGTTCGACCTTCGAACTCCTTTTCAAACTCAAAACTACGTTTGCCACGCAAACGCTCATTTCAACTCAAAATCGACGTTTGCCACGCAAACACTCATTTTCGTCTCAAAACCGATGTTTGTCATTCGAACGCTCGCCTTTTCAAAGTCACCTAATCAACGTTTGACATTCAAACCAAGATTAAGCTTGTCATTCAAGCCCCCATTTCAAAACACACACACTCACACACACGTTTTCGAGAAAGGTAGAAAGACTCGTCATGCGAGGCGTTTCGGGTGATCTCATAATACTCTTCCCGAAACGTAACGTGACCTCCGAACCTAACAATCTCTGGTACTAAAAAAGCTTTTTACTCGTTTTTGCTACCAATAAAAATGATCCCCTGTTTTCAAAGCCTTTTCCTAAGTTTTTGCTACCAATAAAAACGACACCATTTTCAAAAGCCGTTTCTCAACGTTTGGGCTCAAAATACAAAAACCGCGTGGCGACTCCTCATTTTTTCCTTCCCATGAAGCGAGGTCTCAGACACCAACCCCCCCGCGAAAGACAACCGCGTTTCGCTCCCGCGCGCGAAATCTCGGGTAATTTCACTAGTCTACGTCGTGCACTTGGAGACCATGGGGTTATGCTGTCGAAATTTCTTGATTTTCAATTATAAAGCAAGTAGACAAAGTGATATTTGCAATTTATATAATCGTGTATTTCGGGATGGGATAGAAGCCAACCCCAATTCTAAACCTAATGGACATGAATTGTCCTTTCACCCTAGGGAATGATATACTTTACAACAAAGAATTAAATATTAATATTTAAAATTATTCAAAATATTAATAATTTAAAAAATGTGATAGATGTGTGTGTTAATTCATTATTGTAAAATTATGCATTTTACGGTAATGAATAAAAATTAATGTTACGACGTGACGTTACGATCAGACCCTTTATGTAAGTGTTAATAGTATTTTCTATTAGTAAATTATAAATTATTTAGTTAAAGAAATATTATTTTCTATCATAGTGTATAATGTTTTTTTTTAACCCAGGAAGAGTATGATAGGCGTGCTCGTGACGAGGCTATTGAAGAAGGAAGTATGGAGCCTGAGAGCACCGAGCGGCCCGCCTTTCGTGAAAAGCTTTGGGCGGCCATTATCCTCCTAAACAAGCAACCAAAGGGAGACCGCTTGCCTGGATTCGGAGGACATGGTGCTGGGTATTTAACATGCCATTCCGCAGCCCTACTACGCAGTACTTTTCTTCTTCTTCCTCCGGTAGTCAGCATGTGGATCAAGAGGCGTTCGATGATCGGGTTCAGAGAGAGGTTCAAAGGCAAGTGGAGCAGATGTAGAGCCAGATGCAGAGCCAGGTGCAGACCCAGGTGCATATGATATTGGAGGAACGTCTTCGGGAAGAGCGAGAACTTCTGTAAAGCCAGTTTGAGCAACGCATGCAACAGTACTTGGACACCATGAATTTTCAACCACAGCAACCTAATAGCGGTAATGCTTCTGCCTCATCAGTCGGTCAATAACTTAGGAGAAGTGGAGGTAGGGTAGCGGCAGC
The DNA here is from genome assembly GCA_022495995.1 of Adenophora triphylla var. japonica. NCBI lineage: Eukaryota > Viridiplantae > Streptophyta > Magnoliopsida > Asterales > Campanulaceae > Adenophora > Adenophora triphylla. The sequence continues at coordinate 89,844 of JAFEMH010006884.1, read as the reverse complement.
GGCAGCGCTCGTGGTCGTGGTCGTTAAACATTAATTTTATTTGACATGTAATCAAACAAACATATTTGGTTTCCCTTTCCCTTTCCCCCTTTTCCCTTTCCCTTTCCCCTTTTCCCCTTTCCCCTTTCCCTTTCCCCTTTCCTGTTTCGCTTGTGGTTGTTGAATACTTGAATTTTATTTGATGTTCAAGCGAAACAATTTAATTTCCCCTTTTCCCCTTTTCCCCTTTCCCTTTCCCCTTTTCCCCTTTCCCCTTTCCCTTTCCCCTTACCCCTTTCCTGTTTCGCTTGAGTTGGATGGTTGTTTCAAGCGAAACAGGTTGTTTGTGTTTCTTTGTAATTGTTGGGATTTGTTTAAAACAGGTTTGACAAGTTATAGCCTTTTACAGGTGGTTTACAAATAAAACTGATTTTTTTTTTAAATCTGGACAGATTACCGACGGAAATTTCTATCGATAAATAATAAAAAAAAAAATCAAACCCATTTCTGACGGACATTTCCGTCGGTGAAGCTTAACATTTCCGACGGACATTTTCGTCGGTAAAGTTTAAGATTTCCGACGGATAAATCCGTCGGTAATAACTAAGATTTATCGACAGGCATTTCCATCGGTAACTCTCCGGCGATGGATCCGGCAACCGGCTGGCGTACTTCATTGCCGACGGACGGTTTTCGGTGGATTTTTGGGTTTACCGACGGACAATCCACCGAAATTACCGTCGGAATTGGTCCGTCGGTATTACCAACCACTTTTTACCGACGGACGAAATCCGTCGGTAATGACCATTTACCGACGGAAATGGGCAATTACCGACAGAAATTTCCGTCAGTAAAAGGTCATTTTCTAGTAGTGTGGGTCATTGCCGCATGGTGACTAGACATGATTTTAGCCATGCGAGATCGTTTGAGGGGCGAAAATGTCTTTTTTTTTAATTTTATTTCATTATTTCAAATTTGTTTTTTTTCTTTATAGTTAGTGGGTAGTTTCCTTTGTTTAGTGGGAAGTTACTAGTTAATGTTAGGTTATACATAGGGTCTAGGAAGTCATGTAACAAGTCAGTTTTTGGAATTTAATAAAAGTGGTTTCTTATAGAAACTGAAAATATTATCTTGAGTTTTTCTTCCTTACTTCGGTTATTCTCACAGGTGATTCAGAACAGTTGGTATTAGAGCTTTAGTTATTTATCAATAGCCGAACGAGTTTGTGAGCGTGGTCATGGCCTTGGTCAGGGGTGTGGTGCAGAACACCAATGAGATGAGGGTCATCGAAAATGTGATCCACGTGACGTTGAGAACGAGAATCTGAGAAGACGGATTCAAGATATCCAAAGGCGTCTCTTCAAAAATCCCTATTGAAAGTGACTTTGAGTCATACGGCAGTATATTATGTCTACTCTTGCATCTGAGTTTGCTATGGAGGACTTGGGTCCTCTGAATTATTTTCTGGGTATTGCCGTGACTCACACTTCAGATGGCTTTTTTTATTTTAGGTAACCTCTCAAGGAAGGAATGCTTGTGGAGATAAGGAATGACTCCTGAAATTTCGGATTGCATGGATTAATTGACTCCTTGCCAAACAAGAAGTCAACAGTTTATAAAAAGAAGATGATGCCTCCTTCCTTCTTGACGTATTTTCAGCGAGAACATACGGTTTTTTAGAGAGAAATCCTTGAGTTATTGTTCTTGTTTCTTGACGATCAGAGATTGTTTCTTCAAGATTATTTCGTGTTTTGTAGTTCTTAGATTAGAACTCATTTTGGTCTTTCTTAGTTTATTTCTTTCATTGAAAGATTTGTAGCTAGGACTGTAACCAGTTGTGCGATGGCTCGTCTGTACAGTTGTTCGTTCAACTGTCAGCATAACTTACAGAACAGAATTTTCCAGAAAATAAAATAAATAACAGAATTTAAACGTAGCAGAATAACAACGAATTAAACACTTCAGCAAGACTATGCTTGCTGGAAAACTCTATTCTTCCAGCAGCAATGCAAGAGCAACCTTCACCAATCTCCGGTCTATTTCTCCAGCCGATAAATCCCTCTTCTCCGACGATATATTTTTTATGTCATAATGTTCAACCGTCTGCATTTCTGGCATATCCATCCACATCTGCATAGACTTTAAACAATCTGGCCAAAAAACAAATTTTAAGATACCAAATATCAACAAAAAAATGGAACGACGATAGCAAACCAGAAGCAACAATCACACCCCTCCGCCATGTACATCATCGGGAGAAATCGGCGACATCAAAGTCTTCCCCACCAAAGGAAACACACGTATCTTGAAGTTTCGGTAGTCAAGTACAAATTCGGCACAATTCCTTGCTAGGCTAACAAATTATGGGCTTTTTAGAATCATTGGTATCTGGTTTTCACACACACACACACACACATCCCATACTTGTTGATGATTTGGTTGAAGTAGGGCATGACATGGGATATGATATTGTCTAAAAATTTGATGTAATTTTATAAATCTCTATTCTCTGTAAGTATGTGCATGTGTATTATTTTTATTGATAAACTCATTTCTGATGCTACCAGAAAATGAGCTTGGCTGAAAGCACCACACGTCGACTCCACGTAAAGAAATATGGCACGATCGTCCACCTCAGACCTGCACAGTGAACACCGTAAGCTAAGCCGGGGGCTTCTCCGGCTAAAGCCCCTCCAGTGTGAGAGTAAGTATTGGTTTATGAAGAAAGCTCAAACTGAAGAGAATAGAGCTTGTGGATAGGAAAAAATGGCTTACTTGACCTGCAAGGTGAAGGTTGTATATATACTCTCATAAGATGATAAGATGATAAGGTGATAAAGTGATAGGGTGACAGGATGTTGTCACAGCTATCCTAGGCCACACGACACGCGTCTTCTTCTGATTAGCCCCCACCTACTTTGCTGACCTTTCCACCTTTTCTGGGATTTTGGGGGTGCCAACAGTAGGAGTTGTCTCTTTTCTCATATAATGCCTACCTTTATGTGTCAGAGATAGTTAGTCCTTTGTCGGGAACCGTTAGGGAAGTATCATAGTTATTCTGGACACTTCTTAGGCGGGATCTCCATCTCGCCGGACTTGACTTATGCAAGAATGGCATATCAAGAGAGTAGGCGGGATCGCCATCTCGCCATAAACCATGATCTCGCTTACTCTCCCATTAGGTCTTTGTTCAATTCGCCTTATACACTTTTACATAAGCGAGATCACCATTTCGCCAGAGTCAGTGATCGCCCTCTTTCGCTTTAACTGGTCCACGTGGCCCTCTCAAGTTGCTATGCTCAACCACATCGGTTTGACTAATACAGTTGACTTTCTCACTTATGCCATTACTTTATTTTTTAGTCATCCATGGTCTCCATACTTTGCTCAACACATTGATTACATTTTATTTGTGCACATCAATTTCCTTACTGTAATTTGCTTCATTCTCAATCTTTACTTCACCTGTTATTGGACTACTAGTTTTTTCACTCCATTTGTGTACGTTAATGTTTATCATTTGATTCGGTTTCGGGTTAAAAAAAAAGGGATAATCTTGGATTGATAGTTTAGCTATGATAAAAATATTGAGATTTGTTTTTTATAGCGAATTGAATTTTTTTTATTATTCATTTTTTAAACGGAAGAAGTACTTTCTATTTATTTATTAAGGTGACTAAGTAAATGACCCAAGTATAGATCCTAAAAATCGTCGGGCAATGAAAGGCAAATGGAACTTAGTAATATAATCTACATAAAAAAGTCTTGCAGATTACAAAGGTCAATTGATGAAGCATATCACTAATGAAGCAATGTTCTTCTGATTTCATATGCATTTTATAACATTTTTTGGAAGAGAATAACACAGTTTTTTTTTATCAAAGTTTATTAATTGTTCATTGAATAAAACAACTGATAAATTTTTAAGAAGTTCTCAATTGTTGGTCGTCGGAGTTGGTCATTTTCTTAGTAGTTGACGATGGACAACTGAAAACTTCTCTACAGAACAACTCAAAGTTTAATTGACAACTGAGAACTTACTGATAAGTTAATTTCTTAGTTGTTTGGTCGGCGGAGTTGGTGGTCGCCGTAGTTGATCGTATTCTTATTAGTTTAGTTAACAATTGAGAACTTACTAATAAAGTGTTTGGTCGCCTTAGTTGGTGGTCGTCGTAGTTGATCGTGTTTTTAGTAGTTTAGTTGACAACTGAAAACTTATTGATAATTTAAGTTATCAGTTGTTTGGTCATCGGTCGTCGCCGTAGTTGATCGTGTTTTTAGTAGTTTAGTTGACAACTAAGAATTTACTGATAAGTTAAGTTCTCAGTTGTTTGGTCGCCGGAGTAGGTGGACGCCGGGGAGGTCGCCGGAGTTGATCGTATTTTTAGTAGTTTAGTTGACAACTGAAAACTAACTGATATGTTCTTGATCATTTGTTTGGTCGCCGGAGTTGATTGTGTTCTTAGTAGTTTAGTTGACAACTGAGAACTTACTGATAAGTTCTCTGTTGTTTGGTCGCCGGAGTTGATCGTGTTCTTAGTAGTTTAGTTGACAACTAATAACTTACTGATAAGTTCTCAGTTGTTTGGGCGCAGAAGTTGGTGGTCGCCGGAGTTGATCGTGTTCTTAGTGCAGAAACTGAGAACTTACTGATATGTCATTTTCTCAATATTTTGGTCGCCGGAGAGGTCACCGGATTTGGTGATCGCCGGAGTTGATCGTGTTATTTTTCGTTTAGTTGACAACTGAGAACTTACTGATAAGTTAAGTTCTTTGGTCGCCAAGGTAAAAAAAAAGTCGCCGGATGTTAGTCAAATATATGTTTAGGTTTAGAATTGCTTAATCCCAATCATAACAAGCATTAATGTGGACCCCTAATTTAATTAGATCAAATAAAATTTTTCTATGTATGTTAGGTCCCCTTAGTGCATGTGCCAGTGTTTTTATTATGTAATTTTCTCAAGCCTTGAAGACTTGAAGACCTGAGAATTTCCACCAAGCATGTGAGTTACCTGTTGAAGCTGTATTACCGGTTGACACCTCTAACCGGTATTCATGCCTTACCGGCCTCCTTACCTTACTTAACCGATATCTTCCTTGCCGGTTAAGGCTTGCTCATCAAGCTTCCCTTGGTTAGCCGATGCATTAATTTCTTCCAACTACCCAGCCATCAACTTTAGCTCAAGTTGGTAAAGCAAGCATGCTGACATGACATCTCTGCAGCAAATCAGTACCTTCTTAGAGAATGTCAAGTAACCAGTACTCACAGCGCCCCAACTAATCCATGGAAATCCTCTCTATCCAATCTCAGGCATTTAATGCAAGGATCTTCTCATTAAATGCCTGCCAGTTCAAGTCATCATTTCAACCTCTTCAAAGACAACGGCTCCTTTTCAAAGTTCACTATAAATAGTTTCCTCGGAGCATTGAAGAAGGTTGGTGCATTTATGATCCTTGAGAGTGAGCTGCTCTAAACTACCAACCTGCAAATCTCCTAGTTCAAAGCATTCAAAGCAAGTCCCCTCTTTCACTAGAAATCACTGTAGTAGGACATAAACACTGAGCACCTCAATCAATACTGTAGTGTTCCCATATTAGATTACTTATGGAACACATTGATTGATTCACAAACAACACCCTAGAGAAATCAGCTCAACTAGTGAGCACATCTCTAGAAAACACCTGGTCTTTATTGTAGCACGATCCATTAGTGGTCACCTTTATTTTGGCAGCCTTCAATCATTGGCTTGCAACTTGTAATAGGTAGGATCCATTAATACAGTAGTGCACTTTCACAAATCCAAGTTCTGACCAAACATGGTAGAGGACGTAGCAGTTATTTAACGCTGTGAACCTCTTCAAACAATGTGTCATTTCCTTGAGTGTTTGTTTATTTCTTGTTGTGTAGTAGTAACTGGTTGACAATCTCTCAACTGGCCACTACCTATTGACTCAACTTACTGCTTAACCTGTTTGTCTTACTGGAAGATAAAATTTGTCCTTGTCATTGTTGCATGAGTTTTTGACTTACTGGCTGTTAAATTTACCTTACCGGTTTTATCCGCTGTGCAAAATCAATTTACCGGTTAGCCATTGTATTATTTCAAAGACTAAAAGTTTTCACCAAAAAGTTTTGAACAGGCTATTCACGGGCCTGATTCCTACCATTTGGGACCTAACAATTAGTATCAGAGCTAGCAATTTTCGAAAATCATTTTTCCAAGCTTAATCGCTTGAATTGCCATTTCAAAATGGTAGGAAAAATCATGCAAACATACAACTTGGCAACAATTCCCATGTTGAATGAAAACAAATTTCCAGTATGGAAAAATAGAATCATGCGGTACTTGGATTCAATAGATGATAGGTTAACCACTGTAGTCAGAGATGGTCCAATGACACCCCTAAAAATCAATCTTGCAACTAGAGCACCCAAAACTCCTCTCATGGATCATGCAGATAGAGCGTCTGAACAAGATTTTGAGGTTTATGAAACTTATATGCCAAAACCACGTGAAGAGTGGACTGAGGATGACAAACTTTGTGATTCCTTGGACAGAAAAGCTTTGCACATCATAACCTCCGGACTTGATGACAGACTATACAAACAAGTACAATGCTATGAGACTTCTCAACAAGTGTGGCAGAGTCTACTCAGATATGTTGAAGGAGATCAAGTGGCCAAGGACAACAGACTCTACAAAAGTGTTGCGGAGTTCGAGTCCTTCAAGAAGAATCCAAATGAGACGTTAAAGGAAATGTACGACCGTTTCTGCGAGGTGAGTAATTCTTGTGCATCTTTAGGTAGAGTTTATACTATGAAAGACCTAAACATGAGATTCCTCAATTCTCTTGGAGATTTGTGGCATGTAAAGGTTGCTATTTTGAAAGAATGCCGTGATTTGAACGTTACTCATATCCAGAACATTGTATCTACTTTGTTTTTATATGAGGAAGAGCTCAACCGGCTGAGTGGAGTTCAAAAACAATTTAAAAATCTATCTCTGCCAGCTCAGACTGAGATCTTCCCTGGTTCTTCTATGCTTACCAGGCAACCTACCAATGACTCTCCCTCAATATCTCACTCGATCAATCAATCAAGCCCGATACCCGTCTAGTGTGATTTTTGAGGAAGAAGATGAATTTGCTGCCTTTGCTAGAAACTATAGAAAGTTCAAAGAGTTTAAGAGATCCCAACAAACTCACAGCAAATCCTTCCAACCCAAATCCTCATCATTCCAAAGATCTGGGAACTTCCAAAAGAAAGGTCAAACCTCAACCTCAACCGACGGAAAGAATGCCCAAGGTGAGCTTGTGTGTTACAATTGTAGAAAACCCGGCCATTTTGCCTCCAAATGTCCTCAACCAAAGTACGAATTTTTGAGGAAGAAACCATATAAATAAAACCCTAGATATAAATCTAAGAGCTTAGTTGTCGAGGATGGAACTGAAAAAACTATGCCAGTTTGGTTTGAAACTGACTACGAGAATGAGGATGCTGATATAGACGAAGAAGCTGATATCAGTTTTGTTGCTATTGATGGAATCGATGATAAATCCATCTCCTTGCAGTCACCTACCTACAGACACCCCAACTCCAATGAACACTCATCTTATATTGACCAGACCCCACCTAGGAGATCTCCCTTGACCTACTTTGACGAACTAATTCCTATTTCCAAGTCTGATGAAGGTAACCCTTATAATTTCAAAATTCAGAAAATAGGTGGATCTCTTTACGGTCAGTGTAAAACCATGCCCACTCTCAGACCGCTGATGCAACCAATTCAACAGACCTACCAAGCTCAAGCCTTACCGATTTCCTCTTATCAATCGACGCTTGAGACCCGACCGATTCACTTAAAGCCCCTAACCGAACCAAGCCCTCAAACGATATCTTCACTACCAAATTTTGATCCCAATTTTGAACCATCACCCTCTTCCTCTGAGCCTACTGTTGACCCTATGCCAAATATGTCAATGTCTGAAATGGCAGAGGTGATGAATGAGCTCTTCTCAGATTTTGAAAAATTAAATGAAGCTCACAAAATTATGGCTGATAATTTTAAAATGATCACTACTGAAAATGACTCTTTGAAATCTGAAATAAATTTTTTGAAAGAAAGTAAGCTTGAGTCTGATCAGTTGAAGAAAGATAATCAAGATCTCACTGAGAGACTAAATATATCTGTTTGTCAAATTGCTGATCTAGTGTCAAGAAATAATTCTCTTTCAAAAACCATTGACATATTTTCAAAATCCCGAGCTGCTATGGATGTTATCATACAAGATCAGATATCTCCTAACTGAGATGTAACAACCAGTATAAGCTTTACCTCCAGCAGTAAGGAAAAAGACAGCTATGACAAACCGGTTACCAAGTCTGTTATTGAGAATTTGATGGGAAAGTTTGATGATGCTCAATCCAAATTGATTAAGAGAGAGTTAACTAAACCTTTCAAAGCTGTCCCACACACCTATCCCAAGGGGCGGGAACAGATAAAGGCTTATTTGGGCAAAAACAAATCCCAATGGACCGAGGTAGCTGATCCTGAGCTAGGACAATATGTTCCACTCAGTGATGGTAACAGCAAAGGTGGAATTAAAATTGCTGACCATGTCGCAGGTAAGGAAACCTCAACCGGTAAGGAAGCCATCACCGGTAAGGGTCCGACCGGCCAGACAACTGTCACCGGTCAACCAATCGGTGAGGGCTCCCCAACCGGTAAAGGACTTTCCAAACCAATGCAACCGGCCAACAAAGCTAAATCCATCACCTTCGTCCCCAAAGGATCTGTTTCTGCTCAATCAGTAAACTCCTCTAAAGCAATGGCCAAATTGAACATCAACTCATCTAAGCCCTCTCAACCATCTTCGAATAAATGTATAAATTGTGGTTTTATTGGTCACAAGGCTTATGAATGCCTCTTGAAGCACCTATCTAGACCCACTGAGTCTAAGAGCTCAGGTGGTGGCCAGGTATGGCTGCCAAAGAGGAACTAACTCTTTTGACCCAAAAGAATAAGGGGGACCATAAGCTTACTGTTTTATTTCAGGAATGCTTAATGGCCTCAACCGATGCCGGTAAGGATGTTTGTATTATGGACAGTGGATGCTCTAGGCATATGACTGGACATGCTGATCTCCTCACCGATCTGGAAGAAGCATCTGGTTCTCCAGTTGTCTTTTGTGACAACGCAAAGGGTAAAATTATTGGTCGTGGATCCATTAAAAAAGGTACAATTGTTGTACAGAAGGTATCTTTGGTGGATGGTCTGAAACATAACCTTCTCTCTATATCACAATTTTGTGATAAAGGTATGCATTGTGTTTTCAATTCTTCCAATTGCTATGTGAAAGACATTGCTACAGGTGAAACACTTCTCACTGGATACAGAAAAGGTAACGTATATGCTATAGATTTAAACAATGTTTCGAATGTTACTAATGTTTGTTTTGTAGCTAAGAACATCAGCGAGAAATCCTGGCTATGGCATAAGAGACTCAGTCACTTGAATTTTAAATACCTATCCAAGCTGGCTAATCAAAATCTAGTTGCTGGCTTACCTCAAGTGTCTGCTAATCATGAAAGGAAATGCAGAGCCTGCCAATTAGGAAAACATCATAAAGAATCATTCCACAGCAAGCCCTGCATGTCCACTTCTAAATGCCTCCAGTTGCTACATATGGATCTGTTTGGCCCCACAACTACCGCGCTTTAGGGGGTAGCAGATATGCTTTGGTTGTTGTAGACGACTTCTCGAGATATACATGGGTAGAGACTTTTGCTTCAAAGGATGATACATATGAATTTGCTACCAGATTGTTTCGTCTACTTCAAACCCAAAAGGAGTGTGACATCATCAGTATGAGATCAGATAATGGAACAGAATTCAAAAATAATGGAATCGCTCAGTACTGTGATGATCATGGAATAGATCATAATTTCTCAGCTGCTGGAACACCGCAACAAAATGGTGTAGTTGAGAGGAAGAACAGAACATTGATCGAAGCTGGAAAAACAATGATATCCGAAGCTAGGCTTCCCAAGTATTTTTGGGCTGAAGCTATCCATACAGCCTGCTTCACCCAGAATAGATCTTTGGTCAACAAGTTTCACAACAAGACCCCTTATGAGCTATGGCGTGGCAAAATTCCCAACATTGGTTTCTTCAAGATCTTCGGCTGCAAATGCTATGTACTTTACAATGGTAAAGAGCGCCGAGGTAAATTTGATGAAAAAGCTGATGAAGGTATCTTTGTGGGATACGCCAAGCACAGTAAGGCATTTAGAGTTTTTAATAAAAGGTTGTTGAAAATTGTTGAATCTGTTCATGTTACTTTTGATGAATTTGATTTGCTAGAGTCTGATAAGACTCCAAATAGTACTGATAACTCTGGTGTGTTTGAGACAGGTGAATCAAGTAATCAAAACTCAAGTCAATCCACCAGTATCCATGCAAATCAACCTCCAGCTCAACCCTCAACCTCTAGTGGTGTAACCTTTAGAAACCTAGTTGATGACTCCTACTTTCCTCAATCGGTTAGGCAATCTAATGTACAAACCCAGCTAACCGATCCTCTTCCAACTAGTCCTCATGTTTCCATTCCCAATTCACCACCTGAAGCTGAACCAATTTCACCCATCAACTTACCGTTTACCTCTCCAGTTACCGATCACCACCATCTGTCAGCATCACCCTCTCCTAACCGATCTCCCTTACCGGTCACACCTCCCTTAGCCGATTCTACTCCTCCATTAGAAAATCTAAAACAAGAATCGGTCAGGCAAGATCTACCTAGGGAAGTGAGAACAGTTAGAGATCATCCCTTGGAAAATGTAATTGGTGATGTCTTTGGACCTAGAATGACTAAAGGCCAATTAAGAAGCATGGAGGAACAACATGGATTATTTTCCTCTGCTATGGTCTCCAATATAGAACCAAAGAAGACTGAAAAAGCACTTGATGACCCCAGCTAGGTAGAAGCTATGCAAGAAGAGCTTAACCAGTTTGATAGATGTAAAGTTTGGGAATTAGTGCCTAGACCTAGTGATCAAACGGTGATTGGAACGAAATGGGTCTACAAAAATAAATTGGATGAGTCTGGAAAAATAACAAGGAACAAGGCTAGACTAGTGGCTAAAGGGTATAGACAAGAAGAAGGCATAGACTATGATGAGACTTTTGCACCCATAGCTAGATTAGAAGCCATTAGGTTATTCCTTGCCTATGCAGCCTACAAAGAGTTTAAGCTATATCAAATGGACGTGAAAAGTGCCTTTCTCAATGGGGAACTTCAAGAGCTTGTATATGTAGAACAACCTCCAGGATTTGAAGATTCCAAGAAGCCTAATCATGTCTACAAATTGAACAAAGCTTTGTATGGCCTCAAACAAGCACCTCAAGCATGGTATGAAACTCTCTCCAAATTCCTACTTAGTGAGAAGTTTGAACGAGGTAAAATCGACACCACTTTATTTATTGCAAAGCATAATGGTCATTCATTGTTAGTTCAAATATATGTTGATGACATAATTTTTGGATCTACTAACGAAAAATTGTGCAAGAGATTTGAGAAGCTTATGAAGAGCAAATTTGAGATGAGCATGATGGGTGAGCTAACATTTTTCCTTGGACTTCAAGTCAAGCAAACCCAAGAAGGTATATTTATCAATCAAGCCAAATATACCAAAGATTTAATCAAGAAATTTGGTCTTGACTCTGCTCATCCTCAAAGCACTCCAATGGCCACCAATGTACACCTGGACAAAGATGAATCCGGTAAGAAAGTAGATATGACACTCTACCGAGGTATGATAGGATCTCTACTTTACTTAACCACAAGTAGGCCAGATATCATGTTTGTCGTATGTGTTTGTGCTAGATTTCAAGCTGACCCTAGAGAATCTCATTTACAAGCTGTTAAAAGAATTATTAGATATCTTGTGGGAACTGGTAACTTAGGTTTGTGGTATCCAAAAGATTCATCATTTACACTAATTGGCTGTTCAGATGCTGATTTTGCATCTTGTAGGGTAACCAGGAAAAGTACTAGTGGAACTTGTCAATTTCTAGGTAACCGATTGGTTTCCTGGTCGTGCAAGAAACAAGCATCAATTTCCACTTCTACAACTGAAGCTGAGTACATAGCTGCTGGGAGTTGCTGTTCACAAATCCTATGGATGAAGCAACAACTAGTGGACTATGAAATTCCCCAAGAAGTATGCCCTATCTATTGTGATAACACCTCAGCCATCTCAGTCTCCAACAATCCTGTGATGCACTTAAACACTAAGAACATAGACATCAAATATCATTTCCTCAAGGATCATGTTGAAAAGGGTAACATCGTTCTTTTAAAAGTTCATACTGATTATCAATTAGCAGATATCTTGACAAAACCCTTGGATATTAAAAGATTCGAATTCCTTAGAGGAGAACTAGGCATGATTGATATTCGTTAATATTTTGTGCTAACTTTGCTATCTGTGTAAGCTATCAACTAGATCAAGGTGGTTTCTCTCTCTTACCATTGCTTGCAAGTGCTCATTTACCGGTGCTCCTAACCGGTAAAGCAAGAAATCCCTAACCGGTCCTCTAATCGACACACCTGATCGGTAAGTGGTGTCCCTAACCGATGGTTTCCTAACCGATGTAAATTCTATCTAACCGGTCATTGCACCTAACCGGTAAGCTACCTCACCGCCTCTGTGCCTTACCGACGAACTGCGGCCGGATCGAAATTGACAATCCATTTTTAACCGGCACGTTTGTCATCATAACCCTTCTGTCACATCAATCTAATTAGCCGTATGAACTTGACAACCATCTTACCTGTTCCCTATGCTTCCTTACGAGATATGGATAAATTTTTGTATAATTGATCAAAAAGATGGCTCCCGCAATCAAGAAAGACATTTATGGAGGTTACATTCTCTTCAGCTTCTTTGATTCCGATGAAGGTCGTGCTCTAGAAGCTTTGCTTATTGCCGCCAGAGTTATTCCGTTCGTGATACCTGAAGGGAATGAAGATATTTATTATGAGATGGTGAATGAATTGTTCGAGAATGGTGTTTTGGATGAGAATGAGTACATTATTTCTACTGCTGCCAGAGTTCCTGTGACTTTTAGCCCAACTACCATTGCTGAGGCCTTCCCTAACCTCTCCTCAACTGGTTCCTCTTCCATTATCATGAAGGACATGATTGCTTCTTGGGTTAAAGTTCGTGGAAGTGATCCTTTTGTAACCGGTGAGGCAAACAAGAAATCAGAGTTTGATGCCGTTTACTATGCCCTTGCTGAGGTGGTGGACCGGTGCTTCATTTGCCGGTCAGACTCCCATCATTGTATCACCATGATTCAATGGGAAGCTATGGCTGCAATTATTCATGGAGATGAATTCAATTGGTGTTCCTTTATGTACCGGATAGTTCTTATTGCTTTTAAAAATTATCAGAAGGAGAGAAATTCTTCCAAGTCTAACAAAGCCAAACCGTGTCACTACTTGATGATTAGCCGTGCTCTCAGATCTATTCCAGCTGTTCTTCAAGCCTCTGAAAATCAGCCCAAGTATCCACAATCCTTCTGCAAAGCCTTTGACAAGTTTGATATGGTCAGAATGATCAAAGAATCCACCGGTAAGCCAACCGGTTAGTCATCCGAGCCATCCACCAGTAAGTCAACCGGTAAGTCTGCTGAAGCATCAACCAGTAAGCCAGCCGTTAAGACAACCGGCAAGCCAGCTCAGAAGAAGAAGAAGAAACCCTCTAGCCGGCCAAAGGTTACTCAGCATACCGGTGCTCCTCCTGCTCCAAAACCTACCTTACCAGTCAAGAGAAAATTACTTGATGAATCTGATGATGATGATAATCAACCCATTGCTACTATCCTCTCCCCTAACCAACAGAAAGCTACTGCAAGAAAATCTGCTCCTCCACCCTCCAAAAGATCCAAGCCAATTCAAAAATTCTCCCAACAAATAGCCAGAGAAAATGCTAAAAGAAAGAGAAGAATTGAGACTGACTTGGGCACATTCATTCCTTTCATTCCCAAAAAACTCTTTGACCACAATTTCCTTACCGACAAAATTCCTTTCACCGGTCAGTCATCATCTAGACCGGTAAGCCGTTGCCATCCTATCAGAAACCCCACTTTCCATATCTACCATTACAACCCTTGGCTAGTCAATCCCTCTTTTGTTCCTTCTCCAACTTGGGTGTATCCTATTGATCACTTACCTCCCTTCCTTCGAAGATTGTTACAATTTCATGAGACTCACAAAGAATCAGTCCCAGTTGGTGATATATCTGATTATGTTGATTTTGATAATATACATGAGGAAACTGGTCTCTACTACACCAAGCCTTGCCTGTTGAGTGAATATGATATCTCCTTATCCAGAGATAGTCTTCTCAAGATATACAACAGGTATTTTGAGTTGTTGCCTCCTATGTGGAATGCCATTTACTTAGCCCAGGACCGACTCAGGCAAGATATGATGATACAAGCCGTATGGATTGATTTTGCCATGCTCTACAATGCTCAAGAAACTCTTAAGGAGTCGGATCCTTATCAGCTTGGGAGATATGTGCTGCCTGAAGATGATCTTCCTTCATTTGATCCTGAAGTTGTCAACTTGGGTCCTCGTAGATTCCAATTCATAAAAAATGTGATGGATGTGGTGCAAAATTTGGTGGACTTGAACAAAGATTTTCAGAGTATGGGTGATATATCTTTATCCGACTTCTTCACTTCAATTCAGTCCAGCAAGAATAAATGGGCTACTGTGACGGATGAAGAAATTGAAGAGATGTTCAAGGACATGAGTGGATCTGATAATCAAGCAAAGGGTGATAAGGAAGACCAGTCAGCCTCCAGTTCCAGCTCCTCTAGTGACTTCGGTGAGTCAGGTGCTAATGATGACCAATCTGGTGCTGTGGTTAATCAGTCAGAGAAGATTGCAGCTGACTTCACTACTCCCTTACCGATGCAATCGGTTAGACATGTGGGAGGAGGCATTACCGAGACTTCACCACTTACCATTAATACAGCAGGAGGAGGAGAAAATATAAGTCTGAATATTTTACCGGTTAGTCAATCGATGCCTCTTACCGGTGAGCAAGTTCAACCGGTTAGAGATGATTTACCTGCAACCCAGTCTCTTACCGAAGCTCTTCCCTTACCGGTTAGCAAGCCCCTTACCGTTGCATCTACTGAACCGGTTAAGGAAAGTAATATTGATGATATTCTTTTACAACAAGGTTTGGCAGCTAGCCTATTTCATGAAGGTCTGGTAAAGCAAAAGGAAAAGCAAAGGACATTAATTGAAGATTTGGCCACTCAAAAAGCTATTCAAGCCTCTCTGTCAGTTAATCTACCGGTTAGTCAATCGGATAGTCAAGCCATTCCTCCTTCCTCTTCCAAAGCCAATTCACCGGTTCAGGAGGAGGATATTGATCCAGTATTTGATGAAGACTCCCTCTCAGATTTCTATGAAGAAGATGAAGATGTTGATTTTGATGAAAATGATCCAGCTATTCCTCCTGTCTATTCGGATCCTGGCCTTCGCCAAAAGGATTTTATGTCCACCTTGAACTACTATACTTCCAAGGCCTCTATCCCTCGATCTGCTGATGGGATTCCATTGTTTGATGTTCATGAGAAAGTTTTCAGCAAGGCAGAAACTTTGCCTACTCCAATGCCTCCATCCATTGCTGATAAGCTTCAGAAGCAACGGAGAGCTGATAGATGGGCAACTTTTATTGATGTGGTGGAAGACATGAAGGTTGGTGCTGCTCCAGAAGATACTCCTCCAAGGTACACAAAGACCTATGGACCCGTTGAGACAAGTTACCAGCATCAGAAGATTAAGGTTCTTAAGCTCAAAAAGCGTCCAGCTCCTCCCAAAGGCAAGGAAATCATGCCTGGAAAGGATGAACAACAGTTGCTTACCGATTTCCCCTCTCCAAAACCAAATAAAAAAATACCCATCCACTCTTCAGCAACATAATCGCAACATAAGGATTCATGGCCATATTGCTACCATTGCCCCTAGACCGGTTGAGAGTACTTTGTCAGCTGATAATCTTTTTATAAGGTATCTCTCAATCAATGGCCATATAACTCAAATTTTGGAAATGAGGATCCTTAGTTGGTCGTTTTAGGTGATCAAAATGGTTGGTTTGATGCCGAATGTGACTAGGCTTTCAATCATGAGAAATGGCCAGCCACAACCATGGAGTAACATTAGAGAAGCCTCTCTAATTTTGCTTGCCCTCAGAGTAATTCCTCTTCTCCGGTTAAGGAAAACTGCCTTACCGATGGCTCCTATTGCAGCTGAGTTACTGGAGCTCTCATTTGCTAAGATGATGAGCCTAGAGCCTAATGAATTTCTTGCTCCAACTACTCCTCCTGGTTCACCTTCTGAGTCAGTGGATGAAGAAATTGTGATATCCCCAACCGGTGATGTGTCAAGAACCGGTCAGCCTCCAGTGATCCTACTTACCGATTCATCTACCGATCCTCCAACCGGTTCAACTGTCTCTCTTACCGATCCATCTTCTCCGCTTACCGATAGGCCTCTTACCGATGCTCCTTCACTAGCTCCCCAACCGGTTACTCCATTTACCGATTCTCCCTTACCGGAACCCCAACCGGTTACTCAGCCTGCTCCTACACCAGCTCCTTCAACCGATGATCTGAACAGACCAATTATTGCTCAAGACCTGGTTGAACTTCGTGAAGCCTTACTCCAATGTTTTGTTGAAGTAAACTCCGAATTGGAAAAGTCCTTTGTTAAGTCCAATCAGGAGGAGGATGATAGGAGATTCACTCAGTTACAGACTGGTATTGCTTTGTCTCTTGGCAATTTTATGGCATAAATAAACGCCAGAGATGCTAACATCAGAAACCTCCTACTCCAACTTGATGAGGCTCATTATACCAACAAGGCTCTCTGTGAACAACAGATATCTGGTCAAGCTATTGTGGACCGGTCAATTGATGAGCTCAAACGGTCAGCTGAAGCCCTTAGCAGTTGCCAGCAGAGGAATCGTGAACTAGAGATGGAGTTGGCTAAAGTCAAGGCCAAAAATGAGGTGCTTATGAAGGTGCGAGAAGAAAGGAAGAAAAGAAAAAGAGATGAGAAAGAGAAGAAGAAGGAGAAGAGATCATCCAAGAAAGCCAAATCCTCTGACCCCGTAGCTTCGGCTACTCCCTCCTCAGTTGCTGCTCCCTCTCCAGAAAAAGACTCAACAAACCCTCCAGCTGATCCTTCAGCCGATGCAGCCTGAGAAGCCTGAGAATGTAACCGATGAAATATTGTCTTTCTTTATCTCAGTCACCGGTCTACAACCTAATGAGAATCTCTTATCCTTAAACTTTGTGTTTTGTTGAATTCCTTTGTTTTTAATCATTTTGAATATTCCAAATGCTACTAACCGTTTCATTTTGCAGGTCTCATTCAAAATCTTTTCAAAGTTTTATTTTGAAGTTTCCTTTAAGCTTTAACTTTGTTTGTAAGCTTACTTAGGTAGCATCAAGTTGTCATTTAACTTACGGAATGATATACCTAATAGACATATTCTTTATCATTCTTTTACTGAGTTAAAAAGATGCTGCCTAGGATGATTGGACTTAAGCAATTAGGAGGAGATTGTTAGTCAAATATATGTTTAGGTTTAGAATTGCTTAATCCCAATCATAACAAGCATTAATGTGGACCCCTAATTTAATTAGATCAAATAGAATTTTTCTATGTATGTTAGGTCCCCTTAGTGCATGTGCCAGTGTTTTTATTATGTAATTTTCTCAAGCCTTGAAGACTTGAAGACCTGAGAATTTCCACCAAGCATGTGAGTTACCTGTTGAAGCTGTCTTACCGGTTGACACCTCTAACCGGTATTCATGCCTTACTGGCCTCCTTACCTTACCTAGCCGATATCTTCCTTGCCGGTTAAGGCTTGCTCATCAAGCTTCCCTTGGTTAGCCGATGCATTAATTTCTTCCAACTACCCAGCCATCAACTTTAGCTCAAGTTGGTAAAGCAAGCATGCTGACATGACATCTCTGCAGCAAATCAGTACCTTCGTAGAGAATGTCAAGTAACCAGTACTCACAGCGCCCCAACTAATCCATGGAAATCCTCTCTATCCAATCTTAGGCATTTAATGCAAGGATCTTCTCATTTAATGCCTGCCAGTTCAAGTCATCATTTCAACCTCTTCAAAGACAACGGCTCCTTTTCAAAGTTCACTATAAATAGTTTTCTCGAAGCATTGAAGAAGGTTGGTGCATTTATGATCCTTGAGAGTGAGCTGCTCTGAACTACCAACCTGCAAATCTCCTAGTTCAAAGCATTCAAAGCAAGTCCCCTCTTTCACTAGACATCACTGTAGTAGGACTTAAACACTGAGCACCTCAATCAATACTGTAGTGTTCCCATATTAGATTACTTATGGAACACATTGATTGATTCACATACAACACCCTAGAGAAATCAGCTCAACTTGTGAGCACATCTCTAGAAAACACCTGGTCTTTATTGTAGCACGATCCGTTAGTGGTCACCTTTATTTTGGCAGCCTTCAATCATTGGCTTGCAACTTGTAATAGGTAGGATCCATTAATACAGTAGTGCACTTTCACAAATCCAAGTTCTGACCAAACTTGGTAGAGGACGTAGCAGTTATTTAACACTGTGAACCTCTTCAAACAATGTGTCATTTCCTTGAGTGTTTGTTTATTTCTTGTTGTGTAGTAGTAACTGGTTGACAATCTCTCAACTGGCCACTACCTATTGACTCAACTTACTGCTTAACCTGTTTGTCTTACTGGAAGATAAAATTTGTCCTTGTCATTGTTGCATGAGTTTTTGACTTACTGGCTGTTAAATTTACCTTACCGATTTTATCCGCTGTGCAAAATCAATTTACCGGTTAGCCATTGTATTATTTCAAAGACTAAAAGTTTTCACCAAAAAGTTTTGAACAGGCTATTCACCCCCCCTCTAGCCTGATTCCTACCATTTGGGACCTAACATCGGAGTTGGTCACCGGAGTTGATGGTTAATGGAGTTGTTGACTGCAGAAGATGGGAAGGGGTGACCTAAGGTGATGGTGGTTGTAGAGAAAGTAAATTGATAAAAATGGTGTACTTAGGAATGTGATAGGAGGGTGAACTTAGTAAAATAGGAAGGAGAGTATACTTATCAAGCTAGGAATTATATGGTTTATGAAATATTCCTTGTTTTATAAGGTAAAATTGATAAATTTGAGGGATTATACTGTAAATCCCCCTTTTCTTTTAGTTAAAAAAAAAATTGTTTATATGTTACAAAAAGTATTTGAATGTCAACTTCCTTAAATTTCCCTTTAAAATCAAAAATGGACTTTCAATTTTATACAGAGGAATTATTAAATCTAATATAACTTAAAATATATCGAATTAAAAATATGTTTTACTAATATGTAGGCACTAACATATTTTGTAAGTGTGCCTAGCCATAAAAAAAGGGGTGAAAGAATATGGGGATAATAATAATACTCCTTCCATTTTATAATAAAATCTTAGCTAACTCTACCAATAGTTTTAAAGGAAGTGTTTTATCAAAAGGGGATGAATTTTGGTTAAATTTTATATAAAAAGGGGATGAACAAAAATAAAATTCGGATAATTGTGTATAATTATGAAAAGGGGATGAGTTTTGGTTATAATAAGTGCTCGTCCTTAAGGTTTGCATTAGTGTCCAACCTTTCATAAATATGGTAAAAATAAAAAGATATGAAGAAAAATGGTATGTACAGATACTTGTCCTAACCTCCAGGTGCGCATTGAATTTTACCCCTATATAATTATCAAAAGGAGGTCAAAATGATTTATAGTCTGAATTAACCATAAATAAATTGGGTTATATAGATAAAAATAATATTTAAGTATAATATTAAAAAAAAAAAGTAGAGATTAATAAAATAATACTTTCAATAATAAATGAGTCAAGCGACATAATATCAAGGATCCTACTGATCCTTCACCATCACAGCAAGATCCTCCAAGAAAATAGCACATATTCAGTTATTCTCCTTTCCTTATTTCCAGGAGCTATTATTGTAAATATAGTTATTATTTGATTAGCTTTTATGATTAGGTATATCTCTTTATTTTTGTATTTTGATCATGTATATCACTAGCCCAAGATAGGCATCCAAAGTTGTATATATATTGTAAACAGTTGATCAATACAATCAAGTTTTGAAATTCCTTTCATGGTATCAAAGCATTGCCGGTCACTTTTTCCTCCCACCAGCCGCACCCCTTCCCTGCTGTCTCTCACTTCCGCATGGCTGCCCAAAGCTCCTCTTCCCTACCCACCCAGCTGAGCCAAACCACCCCATCCTTCTTGTCAACCTTGCAAACTGCAAAACCTTAACACCCCTCACCTACCTTGCTTGGTCTTTCCAAGTTACCTCAATACTATTTGGCCTTGATCTCCTTCAATTCGTTGATGGAACCCACAAACAACCTCCGGAATCTATCACAGCCGAAGGTAAAGAAATCCCCAACCCTGCCCTAGTCACTTGGAATAGGCAAAATCGCCTAATCCTTGGTGCGCTTCTTGGCACTTTGGATAATACCGTTGCCCCCTTAGTTTCTCATGCAACCACATCCAACCATGCTTGGACCATTCTAAAGAAAACCTATGCCAACCCTTCTCGTGGCCACATTCTTCAACTAAAAGACCACCTAGATTCCATCACTAAATCCAATCTCACAATCACTGAATACATGTAAACCGTTAAGTCTTGCATTGACAAACTTGCTCTATTAGGCAAACCCATGGACCCGGAAGACGTTATTGCTAAGGTTCTCAAAGGTTTAGAGTATGATGCTTTCAAACCCATTATCGACTCTGTTAGGGCTAGGGACAACCCCATATCCTTTGAGGCCCTTCACGAAAAGCTTATACACCATGAACTCACCCTCAAAACCAACCCTCCAACACCACACCTACCTTTCCCGCCTCTGTTCATGCAGCCTTCTCCCACCCGCCACCTTTTCAGCCTCGGCCAAACCCATCTCAGCCCCTCCTTCCCACCCCTCCTCAATCCCGTAACAACACTCCTGCCCCCTTTAAAGGGAAGTGCCAATATTGTCGCTTTGTGGGTCATGTCATCTCACAATGCCGACAATTCAAACGTGATTTCCCTATGGTCACTTTCCCTCCGCCTCCCTCCACCCACCGCCCATCCCGCTCCTCTCAGTCTCACTCCTCGGCTCAAGCTCACACGGCCTCCTCCTCCTCTCGTCAATCTCTCTCCGCTCCTTGGCTTGTGGATAGCGGAGCCACAAATCACATCACAAACGATCTCTCTACTCTCTCCCTTTATCACCCCTATGATGGCACAGACGATGTTATCATTGGAGATGGTTCTTCACTCCCCATCTCCAACATAGGTTCTTTCTCTTACACTACTTCTACTTCTTCCTTTTTCTTTAAAAATGTACTACATGTTCCCTTAATCTCCCGCAATATCTTGTCTGTTTCTCAGTTTTGCAAGGATAATAATGCCACTATTTCTTTCTCACATTCTTCTTTTTTCATAAAGGAACTCTCGACCAACCGCATTCTCCTCCAAGGAACATATGATCGTGGTGTCTATACATGGAACCCTTCCGTCTCTCCTCAAGCTCACACTAGCTCCGCCTCAACTCTCAAGTCTTGGCATCATAGACTAGGCCATCCCTCCCCCCCTTTTGTCTCGTTTTTGAATAATAAATTTTCTTTATCTATTCCTAGTGGTTCTTTTACTTTCTGTAATCCTTGCAATATTAATAAAAGTCACAAACTTCCGTTTGCCACCTCTTCTCTTCATTCTAATGCACCACTTGACTTAATTTTTTTCGGATGTATGGACATCTCCCGTACATTCCTACGACAATTACAAATATTATGTCATCTTCGTTGATCACTTCACAAAATATACTTGGCTCTATCCACTGAAACACAAATCCGACACCTTTTCCACCTTCACTTGGTTTCGTGCCCTCGTTGAAAAATTCTTTGCCAAACCCATTCTCCAAGTTTTCTCCGATAATGTTGGAGAATATCTTAAACTCACTCCGTCTCTTCTTAATAATGGCATTTCCCACCTCACATCTCCTCCCCATACTCCCGAACACAACGGCTTCGCCGAACGTCGCCATAGACACATTGTTGAAACCGGCCTCACCTTGCTCTCTCATGCAAACCTTCCTCTAAAATTTTGGCCTCATGCCCTCACCACCGCAACCTACTTAATCAACCGTATGACCACTCCCACCCTTCAAAATGACTCTCCGTTCCTTCGCCTTTTCAAAACTGCCCCCAACTATACCAAACTCCGCTCATTTGGGTGTCTTTGCTACCCGTGGTTACGCCCTTATGCCCCACACAAACTAGCACCCAAATCTACTCCATGCATCTTCATTGGCTACTCCTCCTCCCAAAGTGCTTACCATTGTTTAGACCCAACTTCAAACCGTATATATACCTCTCGCCATGTCAAATTCGTTGAGTCAGAATTTCCCTATACCACACTCACATCTTCCCCTCCTACTCAGATTATGACTCCAAATGATTGGTGCTCTCTTACAATACCAATCCTCACCACTTCCCACCCTTCTCCGCCTATTGCTGTCCCACACCCCCCTTCCCCACCCTCTGCCGTAACCCCTCCAACCGCTACAGCAGTCCCCCCAACCCTTCCCGTCTCTACTATCCAACCCCCGCCAACTACTCCCCCTCCAATCCTAAACCCAGCCAACCCACAGCCCTCCCCTACTGACACAACCTTGCCTAACCTAAACCCCAACCCGCCTCCTCCAACCCGTAGCAATATTACCCGCCTGTCCAACAACATAACCCAATCCCAAATATGCCTCTCTAGCTACCCTAACCAATCCTACCTCCCTTCCCACATCCATAAAACAAGCTCTTGCTACCTCTCACTGGCATGTCGCCATGCGTGAGGAATATGATGCTCTCATGCGTAACCATACTTGGACTCTTGTTCCCTCTCACGAGGCACCCAACATCATCGGGTGAAAGTGGGTATTTCGTGCTAAATACAATCCTGATAACACCATCTCCAAATATAAAGCTCGTCTTGTGGCAAAGGGATTTCACCAAAGGCCCGGACTTGACTACTCTGACACCTTCAGTCCCGTGGTTAAACCGGTAACCATTCGTCTCATTCTCTCTCTTGCCATTACCCAAGGTTGGTCTCTTCGCCAACTTGATATAAATAATGCATTCCTACAGGGTAATCTTTCTGAAACAGTTTTTATGTCCCAACCCCCGGGCTTTCTAAACACCTCCAACTCTTCCTCTGTCTGTAAGCTTTCAAAGGCCATCTATGGCCTTAAACAAGCACCCCGAGCGTGGTACACCGAACTAAAATCTTTTCTCATTTCCTTTGGCTTCACCCCTTCTCTCTCGGATCCGTCTCTTTTCACCTTTACTAAACACTCGAGTCGTCTTTTTTTGCTTGTTTATGTCGATGACATTATTGTCACTGGCCCCTCCGACTCTCTTCTAAAATCCTTTATCACAACCCTTGCTTCTCGCTTCTCCCTAAAGGATCTTGGTCCGCTCTCTTAATTTCTAGGAGTCGAAGTCACACCCAACTCCCAAGGTCTTCTACTCTCTCAGTCTAAATACATTAATGATCTTCTAGCTAAACACAATATGGACAACTCGAAACCTGCTCCCACCCCCATGAACTCTTACCCTATTCTTTCGGCCCACCCTAGAACTCCAATCTGTAATCCCTCTGACTACCGAGCTATAATTGGTAGTTTGCAATATTTATCCCTTACCCGTCCGGACATTGCTTACCCAGTCAATAAGCTAGCCCAATTTCTTCACCACCCTCAAGAAAATCATTTGGCTGCTCTCAAACGCCTTCTTCGATATCTTAACGGTACTATTCACTTGGGTCTTCAGCTCTTCAAAAATTCACCTCCTGTTCTTCACTCTTTTTCTGATGGCGATTGGGCCGGCGATAAGGATGATTTTATCTCCACCATTGGTTTTCTAGTGTACCTTGGGCGCAACCTCATTGCATGGTCCTCCAAGAAACAACGGGCCCTTGCTCGTTCTTCAACAGAGGCTGAATTTCATGCTGTGGCAGCTACTACAGCTGAACTTATGTGAGTTCAAAACCTTCTGTCTGAACTTGCTCTCACCCCCGCAGCACCACCAGTTATTTACTCGGACAACCTCGGAGCAGCTAACTATTCAGCAAATCCCATCTTTCACTCACGTATGAAGCACCTTGCCCTTGCCTTTCATTTCGTGCGCGAACAAGTTCAACTGGGAAGGCTCCGTGTTCAGCACATATCCGGCTACAACCAACTTGCTGATGCGCTCACCAAACCGCTGTCCCGTGTTCGCTTTCTGTCCCTTGTTTCCAAGATTGGACTCTACTCCAGCCCGTCCAACTTGAGGGAGCGTATCAAGGATCCTACTGATCCTTCACCATCACAGCAAGATCCTCCAAGAAAATAGCACAGATTCAGTTATTCTCCTTTCCTTATTTCCAGGAGCTATTATTGTAAATATAGTTATTATTTGATTAGCTTTTGTGATTAGGTATATCTCTTTATTTTTGTATTTTGATCATGTATATCACTAGCCCAAGATAGGCATCCAAAGTTGTATATATATTGTAAACAGTTGATCAATACAATCAAGTTTTGAAATTCCTTTCACATAATACCCTGGGTGACATTAATATGAATTTAAAAAATTACACTAGGAGGGTATATTAGGACATGTTCATAAATAAGATGCAACTCAACTATGTAGAAGATGCTATTATAAATTTTGATGCTATCAAGCTAAATGGTTGTACAGGAACAAATTTGAACAGAAAAAATGGATACTCTGGCTGTCTTCTTCGAACGGTCACCTACACACATGAAAGACGAGTCAACTAAGCCGGGGGCGTCTCCGGCGTTATTCCTCCGGCGTGAGAGTAAGTTAACTTGTCACAAAGCAAAGGAAGCTATGGAGTTTTAGAGAGAGAAAGCTTAGAGAATATGAGAATAACTTACATAATAAGATTTTCTAAGTTTCTTTTATACTCACATGCATCATGTGCCTTGCACATGTTAGGACACTTGTCAATCATCAACAAGGGGTGCTAACCACCCCAAAGTTAGTGGAGACGCTCTGTTCATCCTGTCAAATCTATCCATATTGAAGGTTATGGTGGGGTCCAAATGTGATAGTCTAACCCTCATTCAGAGTCACGAGTCACGCAAGTCGCTTATGCGACAATCGAAGGGGAGGCGGCAATCCTCATCTTGCTGCAAAACCTAACATTCTCGAAAACGAGATTCTTACTTTATGCATCTATCATTGTAAGCTATTAATAACCAAGGTATACTTCTCGCTTGGCCTCACTCTCGTGCGCCGGTCAATGCATGTCGCCTCATCATTCTGGGCCTACTTTAATACACGTACTAAACATATTTGGCCCATTTCGCCATGATGGGCCTACTTTACTGTTTAGGCCCAGTCCCATTTTTCATAATCACATCAGTAGCCCCCAAGTTCGAGACCTGGACTATTCATGGTCCAAGCGAGAAATTCCAGATGTCGCTCAAGATTCTCGCTCTCTTTCTCAGATTGGCGAGATAGGGACTCCACTTGACACATAAGGGGCCACGTGTCATCTCAGGGTTGATGGGTCAGGACGGTTTGGCAGTGCCGTATTCCGTCTTGGCATCCGTGCTTCCTAATAAATTGCCTCGATAAATGGGGGGAATTTCAAAATTCGAACATCCTTTATGTTTTTACAAAACTCCCTAATACCCTTTTGTATTCCTAGGTTAAGGTCAGCCTTGGACTGTCATTTTCACTTTTCATTCTTTCTCTCAATCTTCCAGAAAAATCTCTGAGCTCCTCCGGCGATTGCTCTGAGAAACTCCTATTCAACCGTGATTTCATCCGCTTTTACCTTTCATTTTCACCGTTTCCCTTTTATCCTCACTTTTACATTCATTAAACTGCATTTTGGAGCTTCTTGGGTACGTTTCTGGCAATTTCACCGTTCCTTTGAAGTTTCCGGCTAAACACCGGCCAAACTCACCGTCTTCCTTGTTTCCTTCAATTTCCCAAGTACACCTTTAAATTCTCGCGCTTTCTTTACTTTCCGTTTTTCCTTCAACTTTTTTATCTCGCGCCATGGCCAGGACTAAATCACGCATTAGGAAAATTAGATTTGGGCAAAACTTAAAAACTGGGGGATATTATAGGGTCGATATGGGGTATGGGCAAGAATCTCACGAGAAGACCTTAATTCCATGCTCATGCGACATGGTGCTGATGTCGCAGTCTTAGATGCCTTAGAAATTAGAGATCCCCCCTTTTTACACAAATCAATACCCATGAAAACTTTCTTTAATATTTGGGAATTATGCTCACATATCTGCAAGTTTTATTGTTCTCGCTTTGACTCTGATGTTTCTGTCACCGACTATCCCGCAGCCCCCAATTTACGTAGTCGTCGCTTCTATAAACAGGTTCTCTCTTCTTCCAGGGAGATTAGTGAGATGTCTTCTGCAAACTCGTCATCTAGCCATAACGTTTCCAATACTTTAGCCGCGGAGATATCATCCCGCCATCAGGTTTCATCTGGCCATCTCCTTCTTTCCAATGTCGCTGAAACCAACACCTCCTCTTCAGATTTTCAAACTCCCTTACACACTAAGTATGGGATAAACCACCATATCTATCATATAGAAACATATACTGGCGACATGGCTTTAGCCGCCATGCGACAACGAACAAATGGTGTTGTCGCATATTTATCTCAACTAGAAGCTGGCCTTAGGTTCCCCTTGTACCCCTTTATCTGGGCTTTCCTACACAAAGACCAAGCCGCAATCATTGACCTTCACCCCAATGCTTTTCGAATTTTAACTAACTACATCGTAATCTATTGGGCTCTTAGGCACGAACCTACCATTTCTCTTTTTGTCCACTTATTCGAAGGTTACACTGCTGTCTCCTAGGGAGATGGCATTGTCGAAAAATGACTTTCCATCAAGTATAGTAAACCTAAGATTCTCACTCCTCTACCTCACAAAGTCCACAATTGGCAATCTAAGCCTCTTTTCATCACTTCTCGCATAGGCTGAACGCATTCTGGCGACCTTAGGGAGATCATCCCCAAAGTAGAAACCAAGAAAACCCTTGTTTCTGGCGATACTCGCCTTAAGTATCGAATCTTAAAGGTTCTTGCTGATGCCGCCGATACTGATACTGGCTTGGCCTTGTTTTCATGGAGAGAGATCCTTTCTAGCCCCTCCCTTCTTCGAGAATCCGGATTTCCCAATTTTACCTTCCCGTAAGATGAATCTCGCGTCACTATCCTACATTTCGTCCCCTATCCTGGATGGGAAATCCATTCAAAAGACTGCTTTGAATCTGAATGTGAACCTTGCAAGCGAGAAGGCCATTGCTGCAAGGCTATGTTTGAAGTATACAGTATGCCTTCTTGCCTCAAACTTTACTTTGCTTCTCTATTTGTTTTCTTTAAATAACTTTACTTCTTTCTTTTTATTTTCACAGAATTTAGATCAATGTCTCTCTCCCAAAGGCGAGATGCTTTCTCCAATGTTGATGGCCGCCGCAAGCGGATTGCCGAGGCTAGGCAAGCCGCTTTATCTAAAACTATTGAGAAGGAGATTCCCATTTCCATCCATGGGGATGATGACGCGGCTATAGCGCGGGAAAAAGCCAATTCCACCATGGAAAAAGCCGCTGGGAAAGCACCTGAGACTTCCCACAAGCGCATGAAATCCAAAACCCCGACGCGAGATTCCAAACTTAATCTTGTAGATGAAGAGGAACAGATGGAAGTACCTCAAGAGCAGAAACAAAATCCTCCAGCAACTTTTGCTTACCCCATAACTGAAACCTCAGAGCCACATCAAAGTCCTGATCCTGGCCCTCTTAAGCGATCCCGCCCAAGCGAAGGCGTATCTTCTGAACAAGTTGATGAGCCCATTTTTGCTGATACTACTGAACCCAAGGTCGCCAGTTGGCTCAAGGCGGGTTTTCAAATGGCTTCAGATGATGACAGCCTTCTCGAGCTTAGCCGATAGATTGGCGCCGTTCCTGACTTGCCCAATCTGAACCTCCGCTCTAGCAACCAAAGCTACAACATGCTTAGGGCAGCATCATCCAACGCTCCAGCGTGCCTTTTACTAACCGAACATTGTTTCATTTTTCATAGGTTTCAAGCGTCCTCTATGGTTTAAGGAACAGATGTCGCAATGTAACAACCGAACTTGAATCTTCCCAGAAGTCGCTCAGGCGAGCTCGCTCTGATAAAGAAAAGTACAAAAACAGATTTTTGCAGCGGGATCAAGATTTGCCGTCCTTCAAGAGGAGAAAACCAAACTTGACAAAGCTATCAAAGGCTATGAGCATGCTGAGCGAGAACTTAAGAGCAAGATGGAGGCTCAGAAGTCGGGATTGGAGGAGTAGAACAAACTTTTGGCGGCTGAATTCAAAGCGACAAAGGAGAATGATCTCAAGAATCAGGCTCTGATCGCACAACTCAAAGATGATCTGATTGAGGCAAAAGCCAAAGCTGAGCTGGAGTCCATGGAGCTTTACGACAAAGCCTTAATCCATGCCATATGAGCAGCTGCGGCAAGCTCAACAACATTGTTGGTCCCAAAGGTGGCAACAAAGGTGAAAAACAGCTAGAGGGGGGGGGTGAATAGCTGTTATAAATTTTTCGCCCTCTTTTAAAAACTAAACCTCTAAGTTTACAAAACCGCTTGCATTTGATAATAAACTGGAAGTAGAGATGTAAAATGCACAGCAGAATATTTGAAGATACTAAGCGGTTTTGAGGTGCGGTTTTGCAATGAGGTTTTAAGTGCAGTTGTAAAACAGAAAGTGAGGTTTGACAATGTTAACTCCAAACACAATTCTTAATGATGGATAACTATAAATAAGATCAAACAGAGATAGAGATAAATAATTAGTAAGCACAAGAAATAATAAATGCAGAAATATAAGAACACACGATTTGGAGTGGTTCAATCGATAAACGATCTACGTCCACTACCAAGATGGTTAGTCTTGGATTTTCTAAGAGTTAGAATTTATATTGAGTATGAGAGAGATTAGAAGTTACAAAGTATTCAAACTTAGATCTAAAATCTATTCAATGAAGATCAAATCCTAGACTATAACCAGTGTATCTCAAATGAATAATCTATGTGATTAAACAAGTGAGGTGTGTGTGTGTGTGTGCAAGATCAAGGCTCTTTAAATCTATGAGATGGAGAGCACAATGATTCTTGAAGGTGTTAAGGCTTGATTTTTGGGCTGGGATATATTTCTTGAAGTAGAAGATGAAGATTCAAGGACTAAGAATTTTTGGGCAGAGCTTCAGCTTCTATGAACACAGCACTTTCAATTTTCTCAAGCAATCTTCAAATAGTGAAAATTGGGGGTATTTATACCCAAGCACCAAGGAACTAGCCGTTGGACACAGCTGTAACAAATACTGTACTGGTATTTTTCCATTGGTCCACAATATCCACTTTTGTCCTTTGGTACAGCAGTTGTAGATAAAGCTGATCAGGCTTCAGCTGCAAGTAAGGTAGTTAGGACACCTATCACCTTTTCAAGATCCTTGCAGATCTTCTCTGACATTGAATCAGTTGACAAGATTTGGTGGTTGACTTTTGTTATTGCTGACGTGGATTCCAACGGTCAAATGTGGTTCACTTCAAGTCTTCAATCATTGGAGCGGTCTGGTATGCAAGCGGTTGAGGAAGTGCGGTTATACCAGGTGAGGTTGCAAAGTGCAGTCTAGATATTGGAACTGCACAAGTGCGGTTCACATATGCGGTTGCACTGCATTTGTTCAAAGGGAGTAGTTTCAGCAAAGGAATTCCACAAGGCGGTTCAGCACGAGTGGTTTGCTTGAGTGCGGTTTGAAACTTTTGAACTGCAATCCTCAAATCCAATGAGTCTTGTGCCAATCTTCAAGCCTAATTTTAACCTATTCTATAAAATGGACTTAGCTAAAACTTGAAGTATAAGCTTCATTACATATGGGCCTAAGTCCTTAAAATAGAGAGGAGGTTATGGTATCAATCAAATCTAATCTAAAAATAGGAGGGTTAAAATATGCATACCCAACAATCTCCCCCTATTTGATTGATGCCATTACCTACTACGGCAAAAGCAAACATTGTACTTGGTAAAAACATGTCCATAGGAATAAACATGGTAAGTCATGTCCCAAGTCAATGCATACACTAGCTTAAGCTATAGATTTCTATACTATTGAAAAGATTGAAAATTACAACTTGAAAAGTATAGAAATGCATTCACTGCACTTAGAAAAATATGAGTTTAAGTTTAAAGTGCGGTTTAAACTGAATGTTTAACCTTCATTTCAAAAATATAATTATAATTTAGAAAATATTTGAATGAGGTTATAAACCATAAGCGGTTTTATTGTTCTACAAACAAGCAGTTTAATGTGAACAAGCACTACCAGAAAAACAGGTTTTAGCGACGGAAATTTCCGTCGCTAAATCCAAATTTCCGTCGCTAAAATTAAACAGCGACGGAAAAATTCCGTCGCTGGTCCGTCGCTACCAGCCCGTCGCAGTGCTCCGACGGCTCAATTTCCGTCGGTAGAATTTTGGTTTTACCGACGGAATTAATATTCCGCCGATTTTATATTAGCGACGGAATTTCCGTCATTGAATTAATTTAATTTAATTAAATTTTTATTTCGGCGACGGAAATTTCAGCATTGAAAATATAAATTAAATTAAAATAAATTAAATCAGCGACGGAATATTCCGTCATTGAAAATAAAAATTAAATTAAAATAAATTAAATCGGACGACGGAAATTTCCGCCGCTGAAATAAAAATTAAATTAAAATAAACTAAATCAGCGGCGGAAATTTCCGTCGCTGATTTAATTTATTTTAATTTAATTTTTATTTCAGCGACGGAATATTTTAGCCTTTGTTAATTAGTGTTTTTTTTTAGAAAAAGTTATATAAAAAAAGATAGAAAAAAACTAAACAAATGAAGGCATATAGAAGAAAAGTCAAAAGAGGGACGGACTACCCTATATTTATTTTTTAATTTTTTTTAAATTTTTTATTGACTAGAAAATAATATTTTAGCCTTTGTTAATTAGTGGTTTTTTTTAAAAAAAGTTATATAAAAAAAGATAGAAAAAAACTAAACAAATGAAGGCATATAGAAGAAAAGTCAAAAGAGGGACGGACTACCCTATATTTAATTTTTTATTTTTTTTAAATTTTTTATTGACTAGAAAATAATATTTTAGCCTTTGTTAATTAGTGGTTTTTTTTAGAAAAAGTTATAGAAAAAAAGATAGAAAAAAACTAAACAAATGAAGGTATATAGAAGAAAAGTCAAAAGAGGGACGGACTACCCTATATTTATATTTTTATTTTTTTAAATTTTTTATTAACTAGAAAATAATATTTTAGCCTTTGTTAATTAGTGTTTTTTTAGAAAAAGTTATATAAAAAAGATAGAAAAAACTAAACAAATGAAGGCATATAGAAGAAAAGTCAAAAGAGGGACGGACTACCCTATATTTATTTTTTAATTTTTTTTAAATTTTTTATTGACTAGAAAATAATATTTTAGCCTTTGTTAATTAGTGGTTTTTTATATAAAAAAAGATAGAAAAAAACTAAACAAATGAAGGCATATAGAAGAAAAGTCAAAAGAGGGACGGACTACCCTATATTTATTTTTTAATTTTTTTAAATTTTTTATTGACTAGAAAATAATATTTTAGCCTTTGTTAATTAGTGGTTTTTTTAGAAAAAGTTATATAAAAAAGATAGAAAAAAACTAAACAAATGAAGGTATATAGAAGAAAAGTCAAAAGAGGGACGGACTACCCTATATTTATTTTTTAATTTTTTTTAAATTTTTTATTAACTAGAAAATAATATTTTAGCCTTTGTTAATTAGTGGTTTTTTTTAGAAAAAGTTATAGAAAAAAGATAGAAAAAAACTAAACAAATGAAGGTATATAGAAGAAAAGTCAAAAGAGGGACGGACTACCCTATATTTATTTTTTTATTTTTTTAAATTTTTTATTGACTAGGAAATAATATTTTAGCCTTTGTTAATTAGTGTTTTTTTAGAAAAAGTTATAGAAAAAAAAGATAGAAAAAAACTAAACAAATGAAAGTATATAGAAGAAAAATTAAAAAAAAAAATTCGACGGAATTATTCCGTCGCTGATATTATCGACGACGGAATAATTCCGTCGCTGATAAATAAAAAAATAAAAATATATATAAATTATCGGCGACGGAATTATTCCGTCGCCGATAATCTAATTTTTTAAAAAATAAATTATCGGCGACGGAATAATTCCGTCATTGTTAACGTAAAAAATAAAAATAAATAAATTATCGGCGACGGAATTATTCCGTCGATATTTTATTTAGCGACGGAATTAAATTCGCCGCCGAAATTCCGTCGCTAAAACGAATATTCGTCGAATATTCTTTTTAGCGACGAGTCGGCGGAATTTAATTCCGTCGCTAAATTTGGCGCCAAATTTATTCCGTCGCTAAAACATAATTTCCGTCGCTAAATAGCGACGGAATGCTTCCGTCGCTGTTTATTCCGTCGCTAAAACACCAGTTTCTGGTAGTGAAGGTTTTGGAACCAATGATGCATTTTTCATTACTACCTTTGCAGTTACATGTTACATAGGTAGGAAAGTAAAATACAAGGTTACAAGAAGCAACAAAAGAGGTTGGACAAAAATATAAGGAGTGCGATCCAACATAACAAAAAGAGTTCAGCAAAAGGAAAGAAATTACAATGAAAGAGTGGTCCTAATGTTGACGCGGTTGGTGCTGAGGCGGTCGGTGAGAAGATTGGTGGCGTGGTTGATTGACTTATTGGTTAGGCACATGCGGTTCTGAAGGTCTGAAGGATGAGCTTTCACCATGGAGGGTTCTTTTCAAAGTCCTGACTTCTTCGGTTGATCTCCCAAGGGTTGTCTCAACTTCCCTAAGTGCGGTTACGGATTGGGAAGAAGAGGCATTGATCGCATCAACAGCTCTGATATTGGCAGCAACACTCTCCTTGATTTCATCAGACTGAAGTTCAATGGAGGAGTTGAGAGTGTTGTAGAAGGTACGGATCTCCCCCTGAATAGCTACGGTCTGGAGAGAAATAGCTTCTTTCTTAGGATCCAGATCAACAGACACTTTTAAGGAGGTTTTCAACTCATTGATTGTAGTTTGAAGCTTGGAGTTAAAACCTGCCTTTAGGTTTTCAAACCTATCACTGACCTCTTCATCGAAGGTTTTAATTTGAGCCTTGAGACTGTCTCCACAATGTTTAAGTTAACATTGTTGCTTGCCTTGAGGGAGTCCAGCTCAGATAGGATTTTGATTTCCATAGCATCAAGGGCGGTTTGGATTGGGATAGGTTGCTGCGGTTGAGTATGCACTGCATCAGAAATGGATGTCATGAAAGTTTCGAATGCAGTGTTGGTAGTGCTGATGAAGACATCTGATAGCTGAGTGAGCATTTTATGGAGTTAAATTTTTGAAACTGCATCACCCAGTGCTTGGAGAACTCCATTTGCCAGATCTTGTTTGAAGCCTTGGAAGCATGCTTCAGCTACGGTTTTAACAGCTTCAGCGGTTTGATTGTTGGAACTACTCTCCCCCTTAATGGCCTCAATCAATTGAGATTTTAAGATGGCCATTTCAGTGGTTTAAGAGTCCACTTTGGCATGTAAGGAGCGGTTGGAGGCTTCGAGAGAGGAGTTGGAGGCAGCCAAGGCATGGTTGGATTCAGTTAGTTTTAGCATATGGCCTTAGTTAACAATGAGCTGGGATTGGATAAGTTGAAGGGTGGATGAGATTTGGCAGTAATCTGAAGGAGGGGCGGTTGAAGTGGAAGGAGGCGATTGGGATTCGGTGGTAGGAGTGGTTTGAACTATGGGTGGAGTATGAGTTGGAAGGGTAGTTTGAGGTAGTTGGGTATAAAGGGTTTGGAATATACGGGTAGCTGGGATGGTATATGGTGAAGCGGTTAAGGGTGGAATGGAAAGTGTTTGGGGTAAGGTAGTAGGTGCGGTTGAAATAGGAGCAGTTGGAGGAGGTGGAATATTGGAGGTTGGAATGTTTGAAGTGTTGGGATTTGAGTTTGAGGAGGAACTAGTGTGAGAAGTATGAAGTTCAACAGAAGGGGTTTTCTGTTTTTGAGGTGAGTTGTGAGGAGTAGGAGTTTTAGAATGAATGGGGGATTGATATGGTGAAGGTGTAGGGGTTCTATTTTGATTTGAGATAGAAATAGCAGGGGTGCAATTAGAGAGAGGTGGTGATTGAGCGCGGTTGGAAAGAGGAGGGGATTGAGAGCGATTTGAGAGTTGAGGAGATTGGGAGCGGTTGGAATGAGGAGGAGAGGGAGTTGGAGTTCGGTTTTGGTTGGAAATAGAGATGGCTTGGCCCACAGAAGGTTTATGAGACCATTGAGAAAAGGCTGGGCCAAAGTCTGAGTTAGTAACAGAAGGGGAAGGGGAGTTAGAGTTGGAAGGTGAAGGAGAAGGTGAATGTGAATGTGAATGGGAAGGAGATGGGGATGGAGATGGAGAAGGTAGTATAGGTGAGGGAGATTTGGCTAGTGAGGGGTGGTGAGATTGGATAGGGGATTGAGGTGGTGTTTGGTTAATTGTTTGGGTTGGAGGCGGTTGAGATGTAGGCGGTTGGGTAGCTGGCTGCAGTTGAGAGGAAGGTAGTTGCGGTTGGGATTCAGCATCCTTTGATTTTCCTTGTGCAGCCCTTTTCTCAGCTGCTTCCTTCTCAATCCTATCAATCTCATCCTTGTAAAAGGCAGTCAAATCTTCATCAGATAATTTTGCCAAATGCACTTGGGTTTGCTTGGCCTTCTTGGCTCTTGCAACCAAGGGAGCAATAGTTACATCTTCTTCTTCTTCAGCCTCATCTACTTCATCAATCAGGGACATCTTCCCTTTGCCCTTTTTACTTGTGCTAGCACCAGTAGCTGCACGCGATTTTACGGAAGCGGTTCTAGACTTCTTAAGAGGTGGTTCACCAGCAACTTTCCTCTTCCTTGAAACTTTCCTTATGGCTTTGCCCAGACCCTTGACAGCGGTTTCAGGTGTCATCTCAACATAATGTTCCTTGGGCTGATAAGTGTCAGCATCATAGAGTAGCTTTTAATCATCATTTCCAAAAGAAAATCTGAAATTATGGCAAGCCTTCAGCCATAAGGATTCTTCATTTCCCCAGTGCACTGACAATTCAGGAGTGGAGGTTCTCAAATCCTCTAAATGTTTATAATTAGCAAAGATGGCAGTCAGCAACCTGCAGAAGGGTCTCCACCTTATGTCTTGATCCTTGGTCTTCAATTGGTAGGTATCTATGCTGTTAGTAAGCTCTCTCAGCAGAATTCTAGGCCAGTGAAGCTTGATTCCGTTATAGATTGCACAGCAATACATCCACTGCTGAGAGGTGAAGTTGTTGTGGTTTCCAGTTTTCCCACATACGTACTTCCCTACAAGGTAACATAAGTGGCTCATCATCTCTCCAAATGCTCTTCTGGGCTTCTTCTTGTAATACATAGTTAAGGAGGCAAGATCACCAATAGTTGTTGAGCAGGTGGCATCCATAACCGCTTGAGAGACCTCAAGAGGAGCACCAGAAACGTTGAATTCATAGATGCTTCGAATATCCAAGTAGTCAATGGTGACTTCAAATCCTTCAACCGTGCCAGTCAGGCAGTTGATTTTCTTTCCATCTGAAAGCTTTCTTCGTCCAGGCTTTGCGGTTGCATAAAAATGATCAACGAACAGAGGAATGGTATAGGATTGCTTCTTGTTGAAAAGTGGAAGAATTCCAGAAGCATCCATCTTCCTAATCAACTCTCTGCCTAGAGCATCTGGTTTCAATTCTGGATCATTAATTTCCCAACCTCGAAGGAAGTATTGAGAATTCTACAAAAGAAAACACTCAAGTTAGATCTATTATTTTGATTCACAGTTTACAAGCGGTTTGAGCAGCTACGCGGTTGGCAATAGTGCGGTTTTGAAAAAATGAGAATTTTCAAACACAAAGGAAACTGTGAATACAAGGCAGGGAAACAAGTAAGAACATACAACAGTATATTTACTAGTACGTGACATTGTAATCCAAGATTATCCCACACATGCAAGCAGTGTTTTGGAGGGAAAAATTATGGTTTCCAGCCTATATACTAAGTAATACTTAAGTAAATTCTAGCATACGGTTTCAAAAGATAAACAAGCGGTTCCCAGCATGCGGTTTACAATTAACCAGAGCATGCGGTTTGAAACATAAAATATATGCGGTTGATGATAAGCGGTTTCAAACACGTAGCATGCGGTTGAGAATTGAAGCGATTCAAAATGCAAAACAAAATCCAAAATTTCAAAAAATTTTCTACGTATGAAAAACATGATTGAAAATCAAGTGAATCCAAAACATGAAGAATTTCTGAAAAAGAGGATGAACAGTTGTTATGAAGGCATGAAGAACACGAAGAACAGAGATTCAACAAATGTTAACCAAAATTAACAAATAGTATGTCAAAATGATCACATTTGGCAGTAGATCAATAATATAACAATAAAAATTCATACTTTGCCCAGAATCATCACAGAATAGCAAAAACATGAAGTGGGTTTTTGACGAGTGTCGAAACGTCAAAATAAAATTTCCGACTCAAACTACCTACAATTGATTTGTAGATAGGGTAAGTAGGGTCGAACCACCGAGACACGTATTCAAAGTAGAAAAAAAATTATTGCTATGAAAAAGATTTAATAAAAACGAGGGTTTTTTTGTTTTAAAACTAATACTTTTGAAGAAATACTAAATTTGCATAGAAGAGATTTTAACAATAAAACGGAATGGAATTCCCGGGATTGGGTTCACAATTATGCTCAAATTTCAATAATCATCAATCAAAGTACACTTGGGGTTCGTTCTTACAAAATTATGATTGGGACACTTAGGCGGGTGATTTGCAATCAAGTGTTTCCAATTAATCTATTCCCTTGGCCCGTTCATAGATTAATTGGAAACCCATTTAGAAAAGAAGAACATCAAGAACGACAATTCTTATGAATCTTTTGGCGGGGATTCAAGAAATTGCCATTATCAAGCAACGACTAATTACAAATGCGAATTTGGTGGTTCACAATTATAATTCTAGATTATTCAAGAACACATATGGCATGCAACATACATATTCTAAAATTCCTTTAAAAACTACTTAATAATCCCAAGTCTTACAATGAAAAAGATGAAAATTAAAACTTAAAACATAAAATTGTTACCTCCAATCCCGAGAATTAGGAGAATTAGCTATCTATTACAGCCTTGATGAACACCAAAATAAAAATGATAAAAATAAAATAAAATGAAAAGATGAATAAACTGAAAATAGTGTGTTACTCCCTTCAACTTCCTCTTTAGCAATAACACCCACGTCTGCAATTTATATTCCTAGGTTTAGACAAACTGAACAGTTGCCGTGGAGTAAACAGTCTCCATTTAATCCATTTAATCAAGCCCAAAACTAGGCCCACACGCCAATCCTTGGCCCAAACTGATTCCTTTGGCCCAACTGAAGTCCTTCTCCATTCATGTGGCTGTGCTTTTGGCCCAGCAAAGACTTGCTTTGTTCCACTTTTAATTCGTTCCGCCCCATAATTGCACCATCGCCTTTTTTCGCATTTTAGACATTATAAAAATTTATGTTGCACTTTCCGACTTGAACTTCATATTTTCGCTTCGCCCTGAACTTTATTTAACCAATTTTTTTTTTTTTTTCAATTTTCCAAATTTTCAATAAGGTCCCTGAACTTCCGAAAATTATAGTTTGATCCTTCGAACTTCCAAAGTGAGCACAAAATGCTTCTGATTTGCTAAATCTTCACTTGGACCCCTGAAAACTAAAAAACACTAAAAACACCAATTAAAACACACAAAACTCAAGGATTAAGCTAAGAATAAGTTCATAAAGTATTAAATGAATGAGTGTAAAACTCACTCATCAAATACCCCCAAACATAAACATTTGCTAGTCCTCGAGCAAACACTAAAATAAACTATAAACAATGTAAAACTAAACTAACACAAAACTAAAAAAACAAATTATTCTAACCTACAATTAACTATGTTCCCACATTCTTGCATGTCCACAATTGCACAAATCACACATTACAATCAACCGCAGGATAAAACACATTTAACTATGCAAGTATCAACATATTTTTCCATTAATTGTAGTATCTTACTTAACCATTATAATTGCACCATAAATCTCTGTATGTACTATCATCTCTCTCTTTACTCTCAACCAATATCCATTTTTATAAAGCTAAGTACACCAACCATCTTTTATTTTATTGACTTTATCTATCAAACAACAACACTTTTTAAAAACAAAGCATGAATACTCCCATGAATTTTCTAAATTTAACAACCACTTACACCCCCCCAACCTTGATTATTTAAGCACATTTTAAGATCTTCTACCGTTCAAGTAGGGAACACTGTAGCAGCGAACTCCATGCCCCTAATACTAGGTAGATATGCAACACTTTATACTCCTATTTGGAAAGGAAGAAACGTCGCAGCGAACGCCGTGCCCCGAGCTACTTTAGGAATATTTATTTAAATGTTTGAGAGTTAGCCACTTCGGTATCGAGCTTGGTACGGACCATCACGGCGGTAAAGCTCTTCCTCCATAACGCTACTGCATACCCAGAAATCTGGTTAAGCTAGAATAATCCCTAACCAATTAATCTACACGTCTGGAGGTTTCACCGAGTATAGAACAAATTACCATTGCTCTCATTCCCCCTCCATTTTTATTTCACTTTAATTTATACAAGACAACAAGGGGGTGTCACATCAAAGGAGTACTCATCTTATGACTTGCCTAATGTTGCTATTTGACAAACAAATTCATTAACTTAAAAGATGATGGTGTACTATAAACTTTATAAAAAGAACCAAAATTATCAACAAAGAGATTATTAACAAGAGTACACTAAGAGATTTATGACACAACTATAACCTTTAAGCAATGTACCAAAATTAATTGAAAACATACCAAAACTTGCACATACAAATTATCACTCCACATTATCCTCCTTAGCGGTCACAACAAATCACATGCAATTATGGGGAACACCATTAACAAAACACTATACAAGAAAAGAACATAGCTAACAATTTTTTTCCGAATTTTTTTTCATTTTGATCATTTTTTTCATTTTTTTTTATTTTTTTCATTTTTAAAGTAAATTAAAACTAACCTAAGAAGCACCAACACAAAATATATACATTTCACACCCCCAAACTTAAAATGCACATTGTCCCTAATGTGTGTAATATCCACAATTAAACACCTCCAACATAACCACACATGCACTTCCAACAATCAACAATTATACTAATACATACCCACTTACTACTGATTCCCACAATACCCAGTTTACCACACAAAGATTCACGCTTTTAGATTCACAACAATATCACTGAATTAATCCATGAATCACATAACAATTCCAAGCTTGAATTCACAAAATTTAGTTTCAAAATATCTCAAATACGTGTACCTTCTTCTAGAAATTCGAAATGCAGACTTGAGTAGGAGGAATTTGAGTATATTCACCAGAAAATAAGATGAACCGGCCACAATTAATGGAGTCTTGGCCAGAATTAATGAAGCTTTCACCGGAATCAATGGAACTCTCGCCAGATTTGATGAAGCTTTGGCCGGAATCAATGGAAAACACTGCAAATCGACCGGATAGACCACACCCACGTGATTTTACGACTTTTGTTGGCAATGGATGAAGCGGGTAACAACTTTTGTGATTTTGGAAGGGTTGATTTCGGATTGGATTGGGTTGGGTTTGGCCGAATTTATCTTTGGGTCTTGGCCTGAACAGCGAAGGATGAAGCTGGTACCAGCTTTGGTACTTTCAGCTTGGGGAAAAATTTCGGACAGAGGGTTAGGGTTGCTACCGGGGTCGGAGAAGATGAGTTAGGGCGATGGAACCGGAGAAGAGTGGGGCTGGTTGCAGAGGTAGGAGCGGCTGGAATGGGGAACGGAGAATAGGGGTTTTGGACGGATTTGAGACGGGAAGAAGGGGAAGGGTTTTGGTTGATAATAGTGGATGAGGGAGAGGAGAGAGTGTAACGGTGGAGAGAGGAAAGGGTGGGGATGGTAATGGTGGCGCTGGTAATGGCAAAGGAGGAGAACTGGGAAGGACGTGGGGAAGTAATGGTTAGGCAGTTTCAAAATAATAATTTTTTTTTAATTTTTTTTAACTAACTAACCCCTCGAATAACGGAAAGTTTCAATTGACCCCCTCCTCTCATTTCGTAAACAACCCCTTTATTTTGTACAATCTTGGATCATGGCCATGGATCAAACCATGGCCTGCCCATGGACAATGCTGATTACAATGCTGAATTTTTCACCCCTTTGGCGTCCATGGCCATGAACAAAACCATGGCCTGCCCATGGTTTGCACAGATCACTTGAACCTTTGACTACCAAAATAACTTCATAGCCATGATAATTTTCATGGGTAGGCCATGGAATGCTCAGATCAACTTCTCCTACACATCACCAACAAAACCAAGTAAAATAGCACTGTTCCACGAAAAACAATTTTTTTTTTAATTGAAAATATTTAAATGAAAACAATGAAATTTAAGTGATGAAAACAAAGAAACAATTAACTTTAAAGGAACTACAAATTAAACTACTCACCTTGGGTTGCCTCCCAAGTAGCGCTTTTGTTTAAGGTCGTATAGCTAGACCGATGCCAAGGTTATCTTAACCTTCACCTTCCTTCCTTTTGCCCACTTCACCGTCTCGCGGGTCTTCACTTTCGGTTTTAGCTCCATAAATATTCCCTTTGATATATAACCATTTAGGACCCAAGGGAATTTCCGACTTTTGAATTTCTTGGGCTTCTTCTCCCGAGAGTCCTTTCCACTTTCTCCGTCTTCAAAGATGGGAGGGATCACCAAAATGATTGAGGATTCATCATCGGCATTTTCCATGAGTAGAGGTTGGTGTTCATTCAAACATGGCTTATCGATATTGGCGAGAGTGACCATTTCTTCTTGAAATTCATTGTCGCGCATCTCACCATAAAGAGCAAGCTCAATTTCATCAACTTCCTCATGCCATGATTTCTCTATAATTTCTTCCGTCTCCATGCAACCCGAACTATCATACAATTGCACTTCACTAGAATTTTCATAGGAGGTTTCATAGAAAAAATCCTCCATTTCATTTTCCATAAGTGGCTCTTGTTGTAGTTCGTTCTCAAGTTCTTCATCGGAGTCTTCATAGACAAAGTTCCCCAATGAGTCCCCCAATAGTTGTTCTTTGGGTTGTGCATGGATTATGGTCGAATTTTGATTCATCACTGCCTCTATCAATTTGTCCAATTCTTTCTCAAGTTTTTTCATTGAAGCTTCTTGGTTCCCCATTCTTTGGTCAATGGCCACCTGATTTTGTTGCGAGGCCACAATAAACTTTTGCAAAGTTTCCTCCACACTTGGCTTCATAGGTCCTTGTTGCTGCGGTTGTGATAACGGTGATTGGTATTGTTGCTGAAAATGACCTTGCCCTTGATTTCCTCCCCATGAAAAATTGGGATGATTCCTCCAACCCGGATTGTAAGAGTAGGAAAATGGATCATTTTGCACTCTTGGTTGGAAAGAATTCATTGCGTTGGCTTTCTTAAGAAATTCTCGAAATTGACCTCGCAATGGACACCCCATAATATCATGGGTATTTAAATTACAAATTAAGCAACTTTTGCCCGAACTACTCTCTCCTTGACTTCGACCTTGTACTTGACCTTGACCCGTCATCATCCCATCTTGTGGATAACACTCAAAAGAATATGTCCCCGAAGGGTACTCATAAGAACCATGAGAGTATAATCCACAATTTCCACATGACTCAAAGATGCCATAGTTATACATCCTTGAGTTCATTTGAATGATTAGTTGTCGGTCACCAAGTTAAAACAAAAATATATACAAAATAATATTTACAATAGCAAATAATTAAATCCACTTTAAAAAAAAACGCGTCCCCGGCAACGGCGCCAAATTTTGACGAGTGTCGAAACGTCAAAATAAAATTTCCGACTCAAACTACCTACAATTGATTTGTAGATAGGGTAAGTAGGGTCGAACCACCGAGACACGTATTCAAAGTAGAAAAAAAATTATTGCTATGAAAAATATTTAATAAAAACGAGGGTTTTGTTGTTTTAAAACTAATACTTTTGAAGAAATACTAAATTTGCATAGAAGAGATTTTAACAATAAAACGGAATGGAATTCCCGGGATTGGGTTCACAATTATGCTCAAATTTCAATAATCATCAATCAAAGTACACTTGGGGTTCGTTCTTACAAAATTATGATTGGGACACTTAGGCGGGTGATTTGCAATCAAGTGTTTCCAATTAATCTATTCCCTTGGCCCGTTCATAGATTAATTGGAAACCCATTTAGAAAAGAAGAACATCAAGAACGACAATTCTTATGAATCTTTTGGCGGGGATTCAACAAATTGCCATTATCAAGCAACGACTAATTACAAATGCGAATTTGGCGGTTCACAATTATAATTCTAGATTATTCAAGAACACATATGGCATGCAACATACATATTCTAAAATTCCTTTAAAAACTACTTAATAATCCCAAGTCTTACAATGAAAAAGATGAAAATTAAAACTTAAAACATAAAATTGTTACCTCCAATCCCGAGAATTAGGAGAATTAGCTATCCATTACAGCCTTGATGAACACCAAAATAAAAATGAAAAAATAAAATAAAATGAAAAGATGAATAAACTGAAAATAGTGTGTTACTCCCTTCAACTTCCTCTTTAGCAATAACACCCACGTCTGCAATTTATATTCCTAGGTTTAGAGAAACTGAACAGTTGCCGTGGAGTAAACAGTCTCCATTTAATCCATATAAATTTAATCAAGCCCAAAACTAGGCCCACACGCCAATCCTTGGCCCAAACTGATTCCTTTGGCCCAACTGAAGTCCTTCTCCATTCATGCGGCTGTGCTTTTGGCCCAGCAAAGACTTGCTTTGTTCCACTTTTAATTCGTTTCGCCCCATAATTCGACCAACGCCTTTTTTCGCATTTTAGACATTATAAAAATTTATGTTGCACTTTCCGACTTGAACTTCATATTTTCGCTTCGCCCTGAACTTTATTTAACCAATTTTTTTTTTTTCAATTTTCCAAATTTTCAATAAGGTCCCTGAACTTCCGAAAATTACAGTTTGATCCTTCGAACTTCCAAAGTGAGCACAAAATGCTTCTGATTTGCTAAATCTTCACTTGGACCCCTGAAAACTAAAAAACACTAAAAACACCAATTAAAACACACAAAACTCAAGGATTAAGCTAAGAATGAGTTCATAAAGTATTAAATGGATGAGTGTAAAACTCACTCATCAGTTTTCGAAAATGAAAAACCTAAAAAATTCAAAATCAGTCCCCAAAACAGCCATTGATCATGAAATAAAGTTCATAATCAGAATCACAAGAATAATCCGAACATAACCTAACAATTTTCATTCAAAATGATCAAGAAATGAAGTAGATATGAACAAAAATCAGTTAATGAAGTTTGAAGCTTGAATGTTCAACAATGGCAGTCAATACAGGATATGATTTGCAGAAAATGAAGAGATTACGGTTAGAAATCATACCATGTCGAAGATAGGTTTCTTTGGTGCCATTGAAGATTTGAAAATTTAAGGTTTATGAAGATTTGAGAAGAGAGAGAAAGGTTTGGTAGAAACTGACAAGTACGGTTTTGGTAGAGAAGACAGGTAAAGAGTTGAAATTGTAGAGAATGTCTTCTATTTATAGGCAAGGTTAGGGTTGAGGCAGCTGAAGGAATAGTTTCGTTTTCCCAAAGAGTGAATCATTACAAATGTTACACCCTTTCAACTTCTACACATTAGCCAATAACGACTGACATGAAGGCCATTTAATGCTAATGTTCCCTTTGCATTGAATGCATTCAAATTTTAAAATTTCGTGGGAAAACATTTGCAAAAATACCCTTATGCCAAAATAAGGACTGAAAAATAAATAAAGAAACTTACCTGGTCCATGTGTCAAACATGAAAAAAAATGAACAGTTTTTTTTTTTTAAGGAACAAAAAATACTCTAAGTTGAAACGCGGTTGAGATCCAAGCGGTCAAGCTGTAGCAAGCGGTTTGAAAGTAGGCAGTTGGGTGCAAGCGGTTGACTGCATGCGGTTTGATACACGCGGTTTCAACAGGGTGAGGTTTGAATCCTCAACAGGAATTTCAACCTATACTCAACACACAAGTTAGCAAATAAAAAGAATGGAATCATTTAAGTTCAAGCATACCCATTTCTCCTCTGAGAAATGAAAACCTCTTGGAGTCCAGAGCTTTGGTGAGGATATCAGCAATCTGGTTGTCTGTCCCCACATACTCTAAA
The DNA here is from genome assembly GCA_022495995.1 of Adenophora triphylla var. japonica. Lineage (NCBI taxonomy): Eukaryota > Viridiplantae > Streptophyta > Magnoliopsida > Asterales > Campanulaceae > Adenophora > Adenophora triphylla. The sequence goes on along the minus strand of JAFEMH010006884.1, from coordinate 45,206 downwards.
TGGATATTCCTCTTCTCCACATGGTCTTTGAGGAAATGATACTTGATATCAATATGCTTGGTCTTGGAATGCATGATAGGGTTGTTGGAGACTAAAATTGTTGAAGTGTTGTCACACATGATAGGGCAATTTCCTTCTTCAATTCCATAGTCCACCAACTGCTGCTTCATCCAAAGGATTTGACAACAACTTCCGGACAATATACTCGGCCTCTGTGGTTGATCTTGGCCCGAAGCTTGCTTCTTGCTGGACCAAGCAACTAGTCTATTCTCGAGGAAATGACATGTCCCACTAGTGCTTTTCCTGTCAATAGTACAAGCTGCATAATCTGCATCTGAATAACCTACGAGATCAAAATTCAAATCTTTGTAATACCAAAGTCCAAGGTTAGTGGTTCCAGATAAATAGCAGATTATATGCTTGATTGCAATTAAATGTTCTTCTCTAGGATCTGCTTGATAGCGAGCACATACACAGACACTAAATATGATATCGAGCCTACTAGCAGTTAAATAAAGTAATGAGCCGATCATACCTGGATATAAGATTTGATCAACCTTCTTACCTTTTAGATCTTTATCTAGCTTATTGTCGGTGGCCATTGGAGTATCATAAGCTTTAGCATTTTCTAATCCAAACTTCTTTATCAACTCCTTGGTGTATTTGGCTTAGCTAAGGAAAATACCTTCTTCGCATTGCTTGATTTGAAGTCCAAGGAAGAATGTTAATTCTCCCATCATGCTCATCTCAAACTTTCTTTTCATTAGCTTCTCGAAATGCTTACAAAGTAACTCATTAGTAGAACCAAAAATAATATCATCGACATATATTTGAACAAGTAAAGTATGCTCATTATATTTGGCAATAAAAAGAGTTATATCAATTTTACCGCATTTAAATCCTTTTTATAGTAAAAATTTAGAAAGAGTCTCATACCATGCCCTTGGAGCTTGCTTAAGTCCATACAAAGTCTTCTGGAGTTCGTAGACATGACTGGGAAATTTGGAGTCTTCAAATCCAGGTGGTTGGGCAACATACACGGTCTCTTGCAGTTCACCGTTGAGGAAAGCACTCTTTACGTCCATTTGATATAACTTGAAACGCTTGAAAGATGTGTAGGCTAAGAAGATTCTGATAGCTTTCAATCTTGCAACTTGAGCAAAGGTTTCATCATAATCGATTCCTTCTTCTTGCCTATATCATTGTGCAACCAACCTTGCTTTATTCCTTGTGATGCTTCCATTCTCGTCCATCTTATTCCTAAACACTCACTTAGTTCCTATCACTCCTTGATCCTGAGGTCTAGGCACCAATGTCCAGACCTTGCATCTTTCAAACTGGTTGAGTTCTTCTTGCATAGCAACGACCCAACTGGAATCTTGGAGTGCTTCATCAATCTTCTTGGGTTCAACTTGAGATAACAAAGAAGTATGCTCATCATAGTTCAATCTCCTTGTTTGAACACCAAAAAACAGATCACCAATCACATTAGAGAGAGGGTGACTGCTGACTTCACGAACCTCCGGGGGTAAGTCAGGTTGGACTGAGGTTTGCTGAAGATCTTCAATTGGAACATCGTTAGATCCTTCAGCGAAGTCATGGAAGGTAAGTTGACGAAGAGGTTCAATAAGCTGGATGGGGGAATTCTCAAAATCTTCTTCCCTTGGAGTTGCATCTGGAGTGGGAACTTAAGGTGCGATTTCAAATGTGCAATTTGAGGGAATTTCAGTTGAGGGTGCTGGATTTTCCGGTTGAGGTTCTGGTGCGGTTCTAGATGGTTCACCTATTTCATTATGCTCAGCAAAATCATCAGCAACATTTGGAGCCAAATGTGGCTCAAGGAGAGAATGCTCATCGAATGTAACATGGACAGACTCAACTATCTTTAAACTAGTTTTATTGAAAACATGAAAAGCTTTTGAATGTTTAGCATACCCAACAAAAATACCTTCATCGGCCTTGGCTCCGAATTTACATCTATTTTCTCTTTCGTTGTAGAGGATAAAGCATTTGCAACCAAAGATCTTGAAGAATGCAATGTTGGGGGTTCTTCCTCTCCATAGCTCATATGGAGTCTTGCTATAGGTCTTGTTGATGAGGGATCGGTTATGAGTGAAGCATGCTGTGTTGATTGCTTCAGCCCAGAAATACTGAGGCAGCTTGGCTTCAGATATCATTGTCTTTCCAGCCTCAATAAACATCCTGTTCTTTCTTTCCACAACCCCATTTTGTTGTGAAACACCAGCTGCGGAGAAATTGTGATCAATCCCATGGTCATCACAGTACTGACCAACACCGTTGTTCTTAAATTCTGTTCCATTATCTGATCGAACACTAACGATGTCGTCTTCTTTTTGAGTTTGGAGCCGCCTAGAGAGAGAGGTTAAGATGTCATAGAAGTCGTCCTTAGAAATCATCATCTCAACCCAAGTATATCTTGAATAATCATCTACCACCACTAAAGTGTATCTACTTCCTCCAATACTGGCAGTGGTAACGGGTCCAAACAAATCTATGTGAAGCAGTTGTAAGCATCTTGCAGTTGAGGGAGCGGTCTTGCTGGTGAAAGACGACGTGGTATGCTTACCAAGTTGACATGCACTGCATTTCTCTGGATGGTGGTCAGCCACTTTGGGTAAACCACGAATGAGGTTTTCCCTACCAATCTTTGCTAGATACTTGAAGTTCAAGTGGCTCAACCTCTTATGCCATAGCTAACTATTTTTGCTCACATTTTTAGCTACAAAACAGAGATTAGTAATACTACATGCAGAATCTAGATCAATAATGTAAATATTACTCCTACGAATCTCTGTAAGTAGAGTGACTCCGGAAATGCTATCTTTAATAAAGCAATTTGATGACGTGAAGTTGCAAAGCATTCCTTTGACGCAGAATTGAGAAATTGAAAGGAGGTTGTGCTTGTGTCCTTCAACAAGAGAAACCTTCTCAATGGTTAGGTTTCCTCTCCTTATTACACCATACCCAATGGTCTTGCCTTTGTTGTTGTCACCAAAGGTTACAGATGGACCACTTGCTTCAATGACATCTTCAAGTAATGATCTATCTCCAGTCATATGTCTTGAGCAGCCACTATCAAGATACCATTCATTATCCTTGGAGTGACCAGCCATTAAGCAGAGGACCTGAAATGTAAACATTAAGAATGAGGTCCCCCTTTATTCCTTGGGTCCTAAGGTTAGCAACCTTTAACGACCCACACCTGTTTGACAAAAGGAGGTTTACTCTTCCTGGCATTGGGTGTGAACCGCAAAAGGCATTCTGCAGCCTTGTGACCTAAACCATCACACACAGAGCATTTATGAAAGCTATTAGCGACATGAGGTTTTACTAACTCCTTAATTTTCTTAGGAGCTGCATGCGTTTTGGGAACAACGATTTCAGCTTTGACAAAGGTAACTGGCTTTGGTTTGATCGCGGGTTTTCTAGGAACGCTCTTCTTGCTTTTGAAGGCAGGAGGTGAAGTCGAAGAAGAAGGGCGGTCAGCCTTGCAGTTGTTAGCACCACCTATTCCACCAGGAGCGGTTGGATTAGAGGTGCGGCCAACTCCATAAGTCATTTCCTCTGCATCTTCACTCTCAGAATCCTTTCCTTTTATCTGAGAGTTTTTCCCATATTGTTTCTTTGGGTAGACATAATTGAAATTAAGTTGTCCTTTACCCTTAGAATTAGCACGCTTCCCCTTAGGAATTTCTTTAGTTAGTTTTAAAATTTCCTCATCCTTTTCACAACAAGATGATGTCGTGTGTGAGATGTGATTTTGAAAAAGGAGGGAATGTGCCAAGTTGTCTTCTGGACATATAAACCATGAATTGGTTATCGCTCGGGATTCCTTGGATTTTGATATGTTCGGGACTTTGATCCCGTGCTCATCTTGGACTTACGATCATCACCTTTGGTCATATGTGATCGGAATAGGGACACCTCTTTTTATAGTCCATGAATGAGACTCTTTAGAAAGGAAGGACCTTTGCCCATCAATCCTACATCTTGAGACGATTCAAGCTTGATAGGGACATTTATGCTCGTCTCAAGTGATGATCGGAGATGTAGGGGCTTAAGTCCGTCCATTTCTAAAGGGACTCCGATTATGGCATCTTTATGTGGAGGAAACGATATAAATATGAGACCTTTACACCGCTATGCCCCAAGAGATGCTTCAAGTACCAAAAGGGACTAAGGGGAGGGGTATAAAGATTGGATCTTTATACTCATCCTATGCCTTTTTATGCCTTAAGAAGGTCACTAGGAAATCCTTGGAGAGTGATCCAACTATGAGGGACATGGGGGAGATGCATTTGAAAGTAAAGATGACATTTTTATGAAAACAAGTGTAAGGAACACTATGAAAACTAAGACTAGGAATGAAAAGGGAAGACCTTTAAGGCTTTCCTATGTCCTTCAAGAACCTTTTAGGTGGATAATCCTTGGAAGCAAGGTCAATGGGGGAGGGATGACATTTATGGAAATAAAGATGACATTTTTAATGTAAAGATGACATTTTTATATGATAAAGATGACATTTTTCACATCATCATGTGAGGGATCCACCCTAAAACAAGCCATTTGTGGTCTTATTGTTCATCCTTGGGATGAATTCTCCATGAATCCTATGTGATAGGGGGAAGGGGGATATCATGATCTACATGGTAAAGATATGATCTTTATGACAATAAATCACATATAATAGCAATAAATGGCAATATGGAAAGCAAACAAGCAATATAACAAGATGACAAGTATATTTCAAAGAGAAAAGGAGGAGAGGTTACCAATGGTGGTGTTCCTCTATCTCCCTTGAAGTTTTCCTAAGGAAGGAGTGACTTTGGATAGATTTTTGGAAAGGAGGGAGGTGATTTTGAGTGAGTTTTGGCCTCAAAAATTTTGTGGTTTCAGTTGGGCAGAGTAACAGTGCTCAAAATTGTCTATCAAAATGAATAGAGGAGACCTCTATTTATAGGAAATTTTGTGTTTCCTAATGAGGCCGTGCGGCTTTAACCTTTGGCAAAAGAAGTCGTGCGGTCTTATCCTTTAATGACTCAGCCTGTTTCTAGAACCATGCAAGGTGGCGTTCTAGAAGGTTTTTCCAGCGAGGGACTATGTGGAATTTCAATTCCTAGCAAGTCCTTTGCCCCTTGGAAGGTTTGGGAAAGTTCCCAAATTGCCCCTGAACTTTAGAAAAGTTCGGGTAATTACCGGGAAACTTAAACGGAAGGCATGAGCCAGATTTGGGTACTTACAGAAGCCCCTAGGCAACGTCACTTGCAGGGTGAGTGGGGTTGTCGATAAAAAAGATCCAATCTGGCGAACTGCCGAGACGGATTGGGTGACCAAGGAGGTCGAGTGGCTGAACCTTTGGAAGGCTACCTACGTATCCCGGAGGAATCAAGCCATGATCGTAGTTCGGAAATCCACTGGGGAAAGGGGTTTCATATGTGACGAATTGGCTGAACCTAAAGTAGGCTACCTACGTATCCCGTAGGAATTAAGCCATGATCGTAGTTCGAAAAAGATCCGCTGGGGAAAGGGGAAGAGAAACTGGTCCCTTGCTAGGAAGATGGAAGGAAAATGACCTAGGAGGTCAAATGGCTGATCCTACTGGGGATATGCCAGATGAAGGGAGTGACCAATGTGGTCGGATATCGGGACCTTTATGAGAGGCTCATGCACCACTGAAGAGTGATGAAGGAAGAGGGTGACCAATGTGGTCGGATGGCTGGACCATTATGAAAGGCTACCTACGTATCCCAGAGGAATCAAGCCTTGGTCGTAGTTCAAGTCTCACTAGATAGTTAAGAACATGTCTAGGATCCTTGAGGCTTTGACGATTCATGGAGGAGTCACCTGATTTGACAATTAATGATGGTTGTCACCTTATTTGACAATTAATGGAGTTTGTCGCCTAATTTGACAATTAATGGAGGTTGTCACCTGATTTGACAATTAATGGAGGATGTCACCTAACTTGACAATTAATGGAGGTTGTCACCTTATGAAACTAAAGCTTACGTTCCTATCGAGGAGATAGAGGTAGCTAAGGTTTGAGAACTAAAGCGTACTTCGCTATCGAAGAGATAGAGGTAGCTAAATTTGGAAAAACTTAAGCGTACTTCACTATCTCTTTCGAATTAGAGATAGAGGTAGCTGAAGTTGGAAAAACTTAAGTGTACTTCACTATCTCTTTCGAATTAGAGATAGAGGTAGCTGAAGTTGGAAAAACTTAAGCGTACTTCACTATCTCTTTCGAATTAGAGATAGGGGTAGCTGAAGTTGGAAAAACTTAAGCGTACTTCACTATCTCTTTCGAATTAGAGATAGGGTATTTGAAGTTGGAAAAACTAAAGCGTACTTCACTATCTCTTTCGAATCAGAGATAGAGGTAGCTGAAGTTGGAAAAACTTAAGCGTACTTCACTATCTCTTTCGAATTAGAGATAGAGGTAGCTGAAGTTGGAAAAACTTAAGCGTACTTCACTATCTCTTTCGAATTAGAGATATGGGTAGCTGAAGTTGGAAAAACTTAAGCGTACTTCACTATCTCTTTCGAATTAGAGATAGAGGTAGCTGAAGTTGGAAAAACTTAAGCGTACTTCACTAACTCTTTCGAATTATAGATAGAGGTAGCTGAAGTTTGGAAAAACTAAAGCGTACTTCACTATCTCTTTCGAATTAGAGATAGAGGTAGCTGAAGTTCGGAAAAAAATTTAAGCGTACTTCACTATCTCTTTCGAATTAGAGATAGAGGTAGCTGAAGTTCAGAAAAAAATTTAAGCGTACTTCACTATCTCTTTAGAATTAGAGATAGAGGTAGCTAAAGTTTAGAAAAACTTAAGTGTACTTCACTATGTCTTTCGAATTAGAGATAGAGGTAGCTGAAGTTGGAAAAACTTAAGCGTACTTCACTATCTCTTTCGAATTAGAGATAGAGGTAGCTGAAGTTGGAAAAACTTAAGCGTACTTCACTATCTCTTTCGAATTAGAGATAGAGGTAGCTGAAGTTTGGAAAAACTAAAGCGTACTTCACTATCTCTTTCGAATTAGAGATAGAGGTAGCTGAAATTGGAAAAACTTAAGCGTACTTCACTATCTCTTTCGAATTAGAGATAGAGGTAGCTGAAGTTGGAAAAACTTAAGCGTACTTCACTATCTCTTTCGAATCAGAGATAGAGGTAGGCGAAGTTAGAAAAACTTAAGCGTACTTCACTATCTCGTTCGAATTAGAGATAGAGGTAGCTGAGGTTGGAAAAACTTAAGCGTACTTCACTATCTCTTTCGAATTAGAGATAGAGGTAGCTGAAGTTGGAAAAACTTAAGCGTACTTCACTATCTCTTTCGAATTAGAGATAGAGGTAGCTGATGTTCCAAAAAAACTTAAGCGTACTTCACTATCTCTTTCGAATTAGAGATAGAGGTAGCTGAAGTTGGAAAAACTTATACGTACTTCACTATCTCTTTCGAATTAGAGATAGAGGTAGCTGAAGTTTTGAAAAACATAAGCATACTTCATTATCTCTTTTGAATTAGAGATAGAGGTAGCTGAATTTGGAAAAACTTAAGCGTACTTCACTATCTCTTTCGAATTAGAGATAGAGGTAGCTGAAGTTGGAAAAACTTAAGCCTACTTCACTATCTCTTTCGAATTAGAGATATGGGTAGCTGAATTTTGAAAAACTTAAGCGTACTTCACTATCTCTTTCGAATTAGAGATAGAGGTAGCTGAAATTGGAAAAACTTAAGCGTACTTCACTATCTCTTTCGAATTAGAGATAGAGGTAGCTGAAGTTAGGAAAAACTAAAGCGTACTTCACTATCTCTTTCGAATTAGAGATAGAGGTAGCTGAATTTTGAAAAACTAAAGCGTACTTCACTATCTCTTTCGAATTAGAGATAGAGGTAGTTGAAGTTTGGAAAAACTAAAGCGTACTTCACTATCTCTTTCGAATTAGAGATAGAGGTAGCTGAAGTTGGAAAAACTTAAGCGTACTTCACTATCTCTTTCGAATTAGAGATAGAGGTAGCTGAAGTTGGAAAAACTTAAGCGTACTTCACTATCTCTTTCGAATTAGAGATAGAGGTAGCTGAAGTTGGAAAAACTTAAGCGTACTTCACTATCTCTTTCGAATTAGAGATAGAGGTAGATGAAGTTGGAAAAACTTAAGCGTACTTCACTATTTTTTTCGAATTAGAGATAGAGGTAGCTGAAGTTGGAAAAACTTAAGCGTACTTCACTATCTCTTTCGAATTAGAGATAGAGGTAGGTGAGGTTGGAAAAACATAAGCGTACTTCACTATCTCTTTCAAATTATAGATAGAGGTAGCAGAAGCTGTAAAAACATAAGCGTACTTCACTATCTCTTTCGAATTAGAGATAGAGGTAGCTGAAGTTTGGAAAAACTAAAGCGTACTTCACTATCTCTTTCGAATTAGAGATAGAGGTAGCTGAAGTTCGGAAAAAACTTAAGCGTACTTCACTATCTCTTTCGAATTAGAGATAGAGGTAGCTGAAGTTTGGAAAAAAACTTAAGCGTACTTCACTATCTCTTTCGAATTAGAGATAGCTGTAGCTGAAGTTGGAAAAACTTAAGCGTACTTCACTATCTCTTTCGAATTAGAGATAGAGGTAGATGAAGTTGGAAAAACTTAAGCGTACTTCACTATCTCTTTCGAATTAGAGATAGAGGTAGCTGAAGTTGGAAAAACTTAAGCGTACTTCACTATCTCTTTCGAATTAGAGATAGAGGTAGCTGAAGTTGGAAAAACTTAAGCGTACTTCACTATCTCTTTCGAATTAGAGATAGAGGTAGCTGAGGTTGGAAAAACTTAAGCGTACTTCACTATCTCTTTTGAATTATAGATAGAGGTAGCAGAAGTTGGAAAAACTTAAGCGTACTTCACTATCTCTTTCGAATTAGAGATAGAGGTAGCTGAAGTTTGGAAAAACTAAAGCGTACTTAACTATCTATTTCGAATTAGAGATAGAGGTAGCTTAAGTTCGGAAAAAACTTAAGCGTACATCACTATCTCTTTCGAATTAGAGATAGAGGTAGCTGAAGTTTGGAAAAACTTAAGCGTACTTCACTATCTCTTTCGAAATAGAGATAGAGGTAGCTGAAGTTGGAAAAACTTAAGCGTACTCCACTATCTCTTTCGAATTAGAGATAGAGATAGCTAAAGTTGGAAAAACTTAAGCGTACTTCATTATCTCTTTCGAATTAGAGATAGAGGTAGCTGAAGTTTGGAAAAACTAAAGCGTACTTCACTATCTCTTTAGAATTAGAGATAGAGGTAGCTGAAGTTCGAAAAAAACTTAAGCGTACTTCACTATCTCTTTCGAATTAGAGATAGAGGTAGCTGAAGTTGGAAAAACTTAAGCGTACTTCACTATCTCTTTCGAATTAGAGATAGAGGTAGCTGAAATTAGAAAAACTTAAGCGTACTTCACTATCTCTTTCGAATTAGAGATAGAGGTAGCTGAGGTTGGAAAAACTTAAGCGTACTTCACTATCTCTTTCGAATTATAGATAGAGATAGCTGAGGTTGGAAAAACTTAAGCGTACTTCACTATCTCTTTCGAATTAGAGATAGAGGTAGCTGAAGTTTGGAAAAACTTAAGCGTACTTCACTATCTCTTTCGAATTAGAGATAGAGGTAGCTGAAGTTGGAAAAACTTAAGCGTACTTCACTATCTCTTTCGAATTAGAGATAGAGATAGCTAAAGTTGGAAAAACTTAAGCGTACTTCATTATCTCTTTTGAATTATAGATAGAGGTAGCAGAAGTTGGAAAAACTTAAGCGTACTTCACTATCTCTTTCGAATTAGAGATAGAGGTAGCTGAAGTTTGGAAAAACTAAAGCGTACTTAACTATCTATTTCGAATTAGAGATAGAGGTAGCTTAAGTTCGGAAAAAACTTAAGCGTACATCACTATCTCTTTCGAATTAGAGATAGAGGTAGCTGAAGTTTGGAAAAACTTAAGCGTACTTCACTATCTCTTTCGAAATAGAGATAGAGGTAGCTGAAGTTGGAAAAACTTAAGCGTACTCCACTATCTCTTTCGAATTAGAGATAGAGATAGCTAAAGTTGGAAAAACTTAAGCGTACTTCATTATCTCTTTCGAATTAGAGATAGAGGTAGCTGAAGTTTGGAAAAACTAAAGCGTACTTCACTATCTCTTTCGAATTAGAGATAGAGGTAGCTGAAGTTCAGAAAAAACTTAAGCGTACTTCACTATCTCTTTCGAATTAGAGATAGAGGTAGCTGAAGTTGGAAAAACTTAAGCGTACTTCACTATCTCTTTCGAATTAGAGATAGAGGTAGCTGAAATTAGAAAAACTTAAGCGTACTTCACTATCTCTTTCGAATTAGAGATAGAGGTAGCTGAAGTTTGGAAAAACTAAAGCGTACTTAACTATCTATTTCGAATTAGAGATAGAGGTAGCTTAAGTTCGGAAAAAACTTAAGCGTACATCACTATCTCTTTCGAATTAGAGATAGAGGTAGCTGAAGTTTGGAAAAACTTAAGCGTACTTCACTATCTCTTTCGAATTAGAGATAGAGGTAGCTGAAGTTGGAAAAACTTAAGCGTACTCCACTATCTCTTTCGAATTAGAGATAGAGATAGCTAAAGTTGGAAAAACTTAAGCGTACTTCATTATCTCTTTCGAATTAGAGATAGAGGTAGCTGAAGTTTGGAAAAACTAAAGCGTACTTCACTATCTCTTTAGAATTAGAGATAGAGGTAGCTGAAGTTCGAAAAAAACTTAAGCGTACTTCACTATCTCTTTCGAATTAGAGATAGAGGTAGCTGAAGTTGGAAAAACTTAAGCGTACTTCACTATCTCTTTCGAATTAGAGATAGTGGTAGCTGAAATTAGAAAAACTTAAGCGTACTTCACTATCTCTTTCGAATTAGAGATAGAGGTAGCTGAAGTTGGAAAAACTTAAGCGTACTTCACTATCTCTTTCGAATTAAAGATAGAGGTAGCTGAAGTTGGAAAAACTTAAGCGTACTTCACTATCTCTTTCGAATTAGAGATAGAGGTAGCTGAGGTTGGAAAAACTTAAGCGTACTTCACTATCTCTTTCGAATTATAGATAGAGATAGCTGAGGTTGGAAAAACTTAAGCGTACTTCACTATCTCTTTCGAAATAGAGATAGAGGTAGCTGAAGTTTGGAAAAACTTAAGCGTACTTCACTATCTCTTTCGAATTAGAGATAGAGGTAGCTGAAGTTGGAAAAACTTAAGCGTACTTCACTATCTCTTTCGAATTAGAGATAGAGATAGCTAAAGTTGGAAAAACTTAAGCGTACTTCATTATCTCTTTCGAATTAGAGATAGAGGTAGCTGAAGTTTGGAAAAACTAAAGCGAACTTCACTATCTCTTTAGAATTAGAGATAGAGGTAGCTGAAGTTCGAAAAAAACTTAAGCGTACTTCACTATCTCTTTCGAATTAGAGATAGAGGTAGCTGAAGTTGGAAAAATTTAAGCGTACTTCACTATCTCTTTCGAATTAGAGATAGAGGTAGCTGAAATTGGAAAAACTTAAGCGTACTTCACTATCTCTTTCGAATTAGAGATAGAGGTAGCTGAAGTTGTAAAAACTTAAGCGTACTTCACTATCTCTTTCGAATTAAAGATAGAGGTAGCTGAAGTTGGAAAAACTTAAGCGTACTTCACTATCTCTTTCGAATTAGAGATAGAGGTAGTTGAGGTTGGAAAAACTTAAGCGTACTTCACTATCTCTTTCGAATTATAGATAGAGATAGCTGATGTTGGAAAAACTTAAGCGTACTTCACTATCTCTTTCGAATTAGAGATAGAGGTAGCTGAAGTTTGGAAAAACTAAAGCTAAAGCGTACTTCACTATCTCTTTAGAATTATAGATAGAGGTAGCTGAAGTTGGAAAAACTTAAGCGTACTTCACTATCTCTTTCGAATTAGAGAAAGAGGTAGCTGAAGTTGAAAAAACTTAAGCGTACTTCACTATCTCTTTCGAATTAGAGATAGAGTTAGCTGAAGTTCGGAAAAAACTTAAGCGTACTTCACTATCTCTTTTGAATTAGAGATAGAGGTAGCTGAAGTTTGGAAAAACTTAAGCGTACTTCACTATCTCTTTCGAATTAGAGATAGAGGTAGCTGAAGTTGGAAAAACTTAAGCATACTTCACTATCTCTTTCGAATTAGAGATAGAGGTAGCTGAAGTTTGGAAAAAACTTAAGATTACTTCACTATCTCTTTCGAATCAGAGATAGAGGTAGCTGAAGTTGGAAAAACTAAAGCGTACTTCACTATCTCTTTTGAACCAGAGATAGAGGTAGCTGAATTTGGAAAAAACTAAAGCATACTTCACTATCTCTTTCGAATCAGAGATAGAGGTAGCTAAAGTTGGAAAAACTAAACCGTACTTCACTATCTCTTTCGAATCAGAGATAGAGGTAGCTAAAGCTTGAATTTTTACAATTCGGAGGCTGTCACCTTATTTGATTTAATTCTAACAGAGATAATGGAGATTTTTTGGAGAAATATATACGATTTGGGAAATTTATACGGTCTTCCAGACCGGGTAATTTAAAGCCTTTCGGGCTACGGATAATGATTTTGGGAAATTTATACGGTCTTCCGGACCGGGTAATTTAAAGCCTTCCGGGCTACGGATACTGATTTTGGGAAATTTATATGATCTTTTGGACCGGGTAATTTAAAGCTTTTCGGGCTACGGATAATGATCTTGGAAAAAAACATTATCCCATTTGGCGATAACGGAAGAACTTCCCGGAGGAAACGTTATCCCATTTGGCGATAACAGAGATTTCCCAGAGGAGACGCTACCCCATTTGGCGATAACGGAGATTTCCTGGAGGAAACGTTATCCCCTTTAGCGATAACGGAGGATTTCCCGGAGAAAACGTTATCCCATTTGGCGAAAACGGAAGGACTTCCCAGAGGAAGCGCTATCCCATTTGGCGATAATGGAGGATTTCCCGGAGGAAACGTTATCCCATTTGGAGATAACGGGAAAATTTTGGGCAATAGTATTTCTTATTTTGATTTGGTAATCAGTTAAGGTTATTTTTCTTTGTGCATGTCACATGAGCCACAGGTTGACTATTTTGCGGGAAGGCATTGTGAGAGGGGTTTTATGAAAGAATGTGTTTGGATGCATGTGTTTGGATGTATGTGTTTGGATGTATGTGTTTGGGAACTATTTGAGATAGGTTTCGAGCAGGTGGGGTCGTATCCCTTGGGTGCGAAATGAGCTGCTGCTGTTGCTGAGATTTGGCTAATGCTGCCAAAAGGTATCATGTGGACCAAAATTCCCTCTTGGGCTGAGATCGGGTTTAAACCTCGGGTCTTGATTAAAGTCCCTTTCTCAAACTCTGGCACTTGAATCTTGATGCTTACAGGCTTTTAGAACCAAAGACTAAAGCAAATGTCAAGGTGACCAAACCTCTCTTCTGAGGATGGATGTGACTTATCGAAGCCCCGGTCTGAGGGAAAAATTCTACAAAGCCCCAAGTTCTATTAAAGCGAGGAAAGATCCTTTCATTGACAAAGCCCCGGCTTGAAGAGATGACTTGGTAGAGCTTTGATTGATGGTATGATCCAAAAGAATGGTGAAGCACCAAACTGACTGGTCATCCAAAGAGAGAGTCATGTTCGAAGCGATCTCAAGGAATCAATGAACAAAAACTTCTCCAAAAGACTTGCGAAGCCCCTGACTTGACAAAGTATCATGGGGAAAGCCCGAATGTATTGGTTATAGAAACAAACTGGTTGGTTGACCATGACTGATCTTAAAATGCACTTAATGCATCCCCAATCCATTGGAGCATTACGTTATGAAGCCCATCCTAGTTTCAAGAAAAGATTCTCGTTCTGATTGGTATGAAGGGGTCTTATAGACTCGACTTCCAATGTTGGACTTAAAGTCATGATTAAGCCCTGATCCTGACACCAAAGAATTTGTTCGTGGCAGGCTTCCAACAAACAAAACTTCCCTTTGCTTGGCAAAGCCCCGGTTTGATGAACTGAGTAGGCGAAGTTTTAGGTTTCGAAGAAGTGACTTGGTGAAGCCCCAATCTTATTACCTAGAAGAAGTCCCAATCTGATTGGTACTGCAAAAGTGATCCTGAGGTTAATCTGACCAAGGCTGGATCAATCTTGTGACATAGTGAGGAACTCGATGCGGACCCAAGAATGACTAAAGAAGCCCCAGTCTAAAGAAATGGCTTGGCGAAGCCCCAACCTTGAAAAGTTTCAAGGCAGCCCTAATGCGAATCGTAGCAGAAGAGGAGAACCTATCCTTTTTTATTATCTTTAGTCAATCAGCCAACCGTAAGAAGATGTGAAAGAGAAGAATTTTAGAAATTTATACATGCAGGGGCATATTTTTTCGAAAGGTGGGAACAGATCCCGATTTTGTGTTATTTTGATGACCTTATTCGACGTAGGCACAAGAAATCGCTTTGGGTTTGACTCTTTTGAGAGAGTATAAGCGTAGAAAGGTTTGTAAAAGTGTATGGAAGCCTCTGCTGACAGAAAATCAGTATTTAGCGCTATCTTTCCTAAAATGTTAGAAAAAGAAGACTTGTCAAGACATCTGAAAACTTGTTTTATTTACAATGAGCACAAGATTGCTTAAAACCCTTTATTAATGTTCGGGTTATTCAACCACTAATCTCGATATGAACAAACATTTTGATTAATCATGAGGAGAAAGTCAACCAATGTCGCGGATCAAGGTTGGCTGGGTGTGAAAGAAAAGTTTGTGTATGGGGAGGTCATTGATGAGACCGGGTTTTCTGAGATTTGAATATGTCTATGGGAGAGGCCATTGATGAGACCGGATTTTTTGGAATTTGAATATGCTTATGGGGGAGGCCACTGATGAGACCGGATTTTCTGGAATTTGAATATGCTTATAGGGGAGGCCACTGATGAGACCGGATTTTCTGGAATTTGAATATGCTTATGACCGGACCATTTCTGGTAGCCTACGTTTCCCTCACTGTGAGGAGCTCAGGTTGCCGTAGTTCGGCTGAATTGTGTTTGGCTTTGGGAAATGGGATTTGTGGTTCCTTTAGTAAAAAGGCTCGGATGAGAAGGTTGGATGATGAGGCATGAGCCTCAGGATGATTCCTTGACCAAGTCATTTTTGGACTGCTGCTTCAATTGCTTCTTGATTTTTATCTACCTAAGGGCTTTTGAGATGTTTCTGCCTTTGCTTTGGCCACTCCATTGTTATTGACAACTTTCATTCTTCGAGCTTTGACTTTTTTTTTTACCTAGACCGTCCTTTTCAGGGTCTTTAGCCTAGCTGGGTATTACTCTTTTGTTTTTGCACAATATTTTTTTTTCTTTTCTTTTTTTTTTATGTGCAACCCTGCTTTTTGCCTAGACCATCATTTTTCAAGGTTTTTAGCCTAACTGGGTATTACTATTTTTGCACTCTTGATCTTCTTCTATTTTTTTTGAAGCACCTGAGGGCAAAGGCAAACTCCTAGGATATTGTCAACATGGGGTCAATCTTTTGAAGCTGTGTGACCTTTTGTTGTTCCTTGGTATTGCCGCCGTCGTTGACTTGGTCAAGGTGATGGTGAGGACATGATTTGGGAGGCTTATGGCTTTTGTGAGGTAAGGAAAGTGTATGGCTTGATGGAGGCCTTTTGTGAGTAAGGAAAGTGTATGGGGAAGGCATTAGTTGACTTTCTGACACCGATTAATCAGAGCGTTAATTATTTCGAGGGATTTTTTGTTGAGCAATGCAAGTGATCATATAAAATAAAACCATTTCATTAAATGTAATGTAGGTGTGCAAATAATGTCTTAAGTCTAGCAAGAAAAGAAGAAGACTCTTTTATAGAAGATTTAAGATTAATTACAATGTCTGAGGAGGACTTGATTGAAAGAGGAAAGTACTAGAATCTACGAAAGTTGACTGAGAGACTATTTTATTATTTTAATCTTGCTCAAGGATAGGTAACCACTAGGCTAGCTACTCCTCGCTGGTTGGACTGCCAGGGAACTTGAGCTTTCCATTTTCTGTTAACTTCTGGATTCCATATCGCAGACCGAGGCAGTGATCAGTTATGTGCCCATGATACTGGTGGAAGTGGAGGGATTTGAGGCCATGGAGCAGGTGGAGCCAGTACAAGTTGTCCAAAGAAATGGGTCAGAAAGTCACGGGGATGAAATTTGTTGACTGAGCATATTGATGGAAGGAAGTGAACCTGGGAGGACTTTGAGGGATATTTGGATCTATTTGGGAAGATTCAGCGCTGCGCTGGTTGTTTTGAGTGAAAGAGGTAGTACCGACTGGTTGTATCTTCAGACTTTTCTCAAACCTAGAACAAGTTGTCCTATCAACTTCTCTCACTTTGGGCACTTGGATTTTGCACGGCTGAGTCACTTCTTTGCCTGGTTCGACACCTTGGGTCAAGGGAGTACTGGTACTCATCATGAGATCAAGCTTCTCCTGTATTAGTTTCCCTTGCTCCGTCAATATTGCCACATGGGGGTCAACGGGGACTCTCGAGTTACTGGAAGTCGCAACAGGACTTTAATCAGCAGAGGGAACCACAGTAGCAGACAAGTGAAACTGACGGGTGAATTCACTAAGTCCGGTAGATGACAACTGAAAACTTGAGTCATCTAAATTTTCTTTTAGCAACTCATAATTGCATTCAGGCGGGTATAGAGGCTTCAGAACATAGCCACATGGCTCAAATTGATTACGTGAAGCTGAAGCATAAACTGGCAGATATTGCTGAAACTGAGGAACAGGTGTGATGAAACCCAATCCGTTCTGAGGAGCTGAGGGTGATGGAGCCCTGATGGCCTGGGATGTTGGAAAGGACTAAAGAGGAGTAGTCCTTGGTAAGGGATCATATGTGGATGGAGGAAGGTATTGGCTGTAGGATGGAGGGTATTGGTTATAGGATGGAGGGACTGAGATCACTATTTCTGGAGTTTCATCTTCAATCATGACCAAAGAACCATTTGCCTCAACTGTTACATGGACTCCATGACGGCGGAGAGCACCGATGAGCATGGCCAGCTGCTCTTCATGAACCCAATGGGCATTTTACAAAGCTAGGACTAACTCTTCCTTCCTAATCATCGAATTTCCTGTACCATCACTGTTTTCTGTCATATCCGCCATTCTAAACCCCTGAGCAGACAAAACTGATGATTCTGTTGAACTGTCTGAACCTGAGGTTTCCGCACTGAAAAGCCGCTGACCTGGTATTCTCACCCACTTCTTTCTCGCTGCGGAAAAGAGATAGGCAAGGTTTAGACTCGGAGGTAGGTATGGCTTAGACTCGAAGGTAGGTGAGGCTTAGACTCGAAGGTAGGTGAGGTTTAGACTCGGAGGTGGGTGAGGTTTAGGCTGAAGGCTCAAGTGACATGCACTTACTGTTTAAATATTACTTAAAACACGTTTTTCTCCTAATCCTAACTGATCGGAAAAGATTAGACCTTTTGAAAGGTCAAGATTGAAAATTGGGCCGTGAGGGTCTTGATTGGAGATTTGACCGTGAAAGGTCGAGATTGAAAATTGGAGATCGGACCGTGAAGGTCGCGATTGGAAATTTGATCGTGAAAGGTCGAGATTGGAAATTTGACCGTGAAAGGTCAGGATCAAAAATCGGAGATCGGACCGTGGAGGTTGCGATTGGAACTTTGATCGTGAAAGGTCAGGATTGGAAACTTGAGATCGGACCATGGAGGTCGCGATTAGAAATTTGACCGTGAAAGGTCGAGATCGAAGATCGGGAATCGGACCGTGGAGGTCGCGATTGGAGATTTGACCGTGAAAGGTCAGGGTCGAAAATCGGAGATCGGATCGTGGAGGTCGCAATTGGAACTTTGACCGTGAAAGGTCAGGATTGGAAATTTGACCGTGAAAGGTCAGGATCGAAAATCGAAGATCGGACCGTGGAGGTCGCGATTGGAAATTTGACCGTGAAAGGTCGAGATTGGAAATTTGACCGTAAAAGGTCAGGATCGAAAATCGGAGATCGGACCGTGGAGGTCGCGATTGGAAATTTGACCGTGAAAGGTCAGGATCGAAAATCGGAGATCGGACTATGGAGGTCGCGATTGGAGATTTGACCGTGAAAGGTCGAGATCAAAAATCGGAGATTTGACCGTGGAAGGTCACGATTAGATATTTCAGAAATAGGACCATGCAATTATGATTCCATTAATTGTTCAAGTTTACTTAAAACTGTGTCTTTTATTTATTTCTATTTGGTTGGAAAAGGGGTTGCCCTTCTTTTTCGCAACTACTCTAGATCCTGGATCAGTGGGTTCTGTCACTACGTCTATAAGCCCCTCGTTTTCCACCTGTATTTTGACCTCCCAGGGTGGACAGCCCCGGGCGAGGGTCCTAT
Source organism: Adenophora triphylla var. japonica (assembly GCA_022495995.1). Classification (NCBI taxonomy): domain Eukaryota; kingdom Viridiplantae; phylum Streptophyta; class Magnoliopsida; order Asterales; family Campanulaceae; genus Adenophora; species Adenophora triphylla. Next base: position 26,786 of record JAFEMH010006884.1, on the reverse strand, counting down.
AGGGCACGCGAATCCCAGCGACCGAGAGAGAAGAACGCTCCTAGGGTCTAGTGGGTCATAGGAACTTTTAACGCACGAGCGATGCGGATTATAGTCAAGGCAATGCCGAGAAAGTCTCGTCTTTCAGCCTTAACGGGATTTCGGCAGAGTTTCGCTTGCGCGATTGACGTTTTGACTTTTGGCATTGATCCAAGAAAATAATAGGCATGGTTCGGATGGTAAAAGCCGAATGGCACGCTGTCACATTGAACTTTGTTGCATACGTTGTGCGATTCAAAGTCAAAGTCAACGCCGGGTCAAGATCTTGCCAATTTTTCCTTGACGGAATTTCGGCAGAGCTCCGCTTGCGCGAAAGACCTTTATTTTTGGCATAGACTCGGACTTGACTCTTACGTATCCCGTGCGGGTCAAAGTCAAAGTCAATGCCGGAGTCAAGATTCTGTCTCTTTTCCTTGGCGGAATTTCGACAGAGTTTCGCTTGCGCGAAGGATCTTGACTTTCAACATGGGCGAAGGTTTGACCTTTACGGGGGTATGCAATTAGGCTATATGACACGGTCTAGACCAAAAACCAACCAAAAGTCACGGTTTTAAAATGTGTGACACGGACTATGCATTGGTCGACACTGGCTGCCATGGGGAGTTTAGGATGATTCCGTGCGCGCCCGGGAGCATCGTAAGGCTGTCCGTGACTGCAACTGAACAACCATCCCGGTTTGAAGGACGTGCGTGCAAAGTGTACAGGATATAATGGTGCGCGTAGTGTGCGGCCTCCTAAAAATGTTCCTTTTTGAGTTAAAACAGAGATTTTCAGAAATGTGTTTTAAAAGGAATGATTTCTCGAGACGGGAGAAAGGCAACAATTAAGCACGTAAATTTTCTGGAGCCCGATTAGTCTTGGAACTGAATAGCCCCAAGCTGCCTAAGCTACCAGATTAGCCACAGATTGTGTCCTGGTGGAATTGCCTAAAGAAGCCACCCAGCTAGGATCTGGGAAGATCAAGTCGTACGGCTGGATCAAGCAATTTTTCAGGTTCCAAATTTTTTTCATTTCCAAGTTGTTCCCCGAACATTTTGGCACCTTTTCAGCTCCAGAAAGCTTCCTGTTCAATATTCAGAATGTGCACAATCCCAAAAACCAAAATGCATGCAAAACATAGAAAAAGAAAGCAAGCAAGAAATTTGGATCCGCGGCAGAAGGCTAACCCACTCAAAAGCTTTTTTCTTTTCTCTTTTTTGAAAGGATACCGGTACGTGGTATTGTTAGACCATATTTTATCCCCAACTCTGGTAAGGAGGCGTTAACGGGAAATTTAATGGTTTCAACCTATATACCGAGTATTATCATTTTTTTTATTAAAAAAAAGCTTTTAGATGTCCCCAGCGGAGTCGCCAAACTGTGAATTTGTGCTTGGGATCGCGAGTTTTTTGTGTTGAACCGCTTTCTCGTGTAAGGGGTCACCGCTTCACATCGGTTTGAAGATATCCGGTTTAAATTGAAAAACGGAGTCGCCACGCCATTTTGATTTCCTCAAAACTTTGAAAAAAAGGATTAGGGTCCGGAGGTTAAGTTACTCACTGGAAAGAACGTTTGGCGTTCACCCAAGGAGCCTTGCCGAAGCAAGTCTTCCAAGATCCAATTTTCGTGCTTGCTTTTGTGCTTTCGTGTGTGAGATGTGAGTTTGAAAGGGAGGGAATGTGCCAAGTTGTCTTCCGGACGTATAAACCATGAGTTGGTTATCGCTCGGGATTCCTTGGATTTTGATATGTTTGGGACTTTGATCCCGTGCTCATCTTGGACCTACGATCATCACCTTTTGTCATATGTGATCGAAATAGGGACACCTCTTTTTATAGTCCAAGAATGAGACTCTTTAGAAATGAAGGACCTTTGCCCATCAATCCTACATCTTGAGACGATTCGAGGTTGATAGGGACATTTATGCTCGTCTCAAATGATGATCGGAGATGTAGGGGCTTAAGTCCATCCATTTCTAAAGGGACTCCGATTATGGCATCTTTATGTGGAAGAAACGAGGTAAAGATGAGACCTTTACACCGCTATGCCCCAAGAGATGCTTCAAGTACAAAAAGGGACTAAGGGAAGGGGTATAAAGATTGGATCTTTATACTCATCCTATGCCTTTTTGTGCCTTAATAAGGTCACTAGGCAATCCTTGGAGAGTGATCCAACCATGAGGGACATGGGGGAGATGCATTTGAAAGTAAAGATGACATTTTTATGAAAACAAGTGTAAGGAACACTATGAAAACTAAGACTAGGAATGAAAAGGGAAGACCTTTAAGGCTTTCCTATGTCCTTCAAGAACCTTTTAGGTGGACAATCCTTTGAAGCAAGGTCAATGGGGAAGGGATGACATTTATGGAAATAAAGATGGCATTTTTAATGTAAAGATGACATTTTTATATGATAAAGATGACATTTTTCACATCATCATGTGAGGGATCCATCCTAGAACAAGCCATTTGTGGTCTTATTGTTCATCCTTGGGATGGATTCTCCATGAATCCTATATGATAGGGGGAAGGGGGATATGCTGATCTACATGGTTAAGATATGATCTCTATGACAATAAATCACATATAATAGCAATAAATGGCATTATGGAAAGCAAATAAGCAATATAACAAGATGACAAGTATATTTCAAAGAAAAAATGAGGAGAGGTTACCAATGGTGGTGTTCCTTTATCTCCCTTGAAGTTTTCCTAAGGAAGGAGTGACTTTGGATGGATTTTTAGAGAGGAGGGAGGTGATTTTGAGTGAGTTTTGGTCTCTGAAATTTTGTGGTTTCAGTTGGGCAGGGTAACAGTGCCCAAAATTGTCTATCAAAATGAATAGAGGAGGCCTCTATTTATAGGCAGTTTTGTGTTTCCTAATGAGGCCGTGCGGCATTAACCTTTGGCAAAAGAAGCCGTGCGGTCTTATCCTTTAATGACTCAGCCTATTTCTAGAACCATGCAAGGTGGCGTTCTAGAAGGTCTTTCCAGTGAGGGACTAAGTGGAATTTTAATTCCTAGCAAGTCCTTTGCCCCTTGGAAGGTTTGGAAAAGTTCCCAAATTTCCCCTGAACTTTAGGAAAGTTCGGAGAATTGCTGGGAAACTTAACCGAAAGGCATGAGCCAAATTTGGGTACTTACAGATGCACACTTCTCCTCTTCACCAGATCCAAATCTCATACCCTCTTTAATTCCACTGGTCATTTGGGAATCTATAATTTGATCCATGGTGGATCTTGATTTGAGCCATCCATCAATAATCTTCTGAAGATCGTTGATTTGGGTGACCAGATCATCATTCCTGAGCTAAATTGCGGCAACCTTAGTTTCAAGGATGCGGTTTTGATCAGCAAGAGGAGTCATACTTTTGATTTGGTCCTTAAGATTTGAAATTTCTGACCTCATCACAGTTTTCTCCGTCTTGTACTGAGAAATTTCATCATGAGCTAATCCTAAAGCTTTCTTAACATTAGAGAATTTTTGGATCATCATTCTGCTTCCTTGAACATCCTTTCATATTCCATGGAAGAAACTTCTTCCACCACCTTTTTCAAATTTTCTTCTTTGGAATTACTTTTGAAGGTGGAGCATTTGTAGGAGGAAAAATAGGACGTGAATACGAACAATTTCCTATCTTAATGCTAGGAGTAAGTTTGACATCACCATCCAATTTAAAATTTGGAATTTTTCTAGAAACCTCTTCATCCTCCATATCTAGCGACTCAATTGACTCAGTATCTGACTCATCGGAAGCATCTACAACTAAGCAGAGATTAACCTCTTCGGTTTCTTTATCACTTCCATCATCAGAGTCTGTTTCAATCCAAGTTGCTAATTCCTTGGAATTTTCTTCCTCCTCAGCAACCATTCCCTTGCGACGAGAAAATTTGGCAGAAGAGGTTTTCTTTTTAATGTATTCATATTTAGGCTGTGGACACTCAGATGTAAAGTGACCAGGTTTTCTACAGTTGTAGCAAACTAGATCACTCTTTTTCTTTGTATCTTCAGCCTTTGAAAACCTTGCTGGAGGTTTGCCTTTAGAAAATGTTTATGAAAGGTTTTGAGGATTTTCTAAATTTTTGAAATCTTTTCACAAACATGGCAAAATCATCATCATCCATCTCGATGAGTGATGAGGTTTATATGGATGGATCAGCGGTTTGATTGGATGTGGTTGGTTTCTCCTCATGTTCCACGACGGACATGGAAAGCGATTTGATTTTCCCTTCAATCTCTTCAATATGATTTAATTTAAGCTCATAGACTCTAAGATTTGCATACAATTTACTTATCGACCAAGTATTCAAAACTTTGGAGTCTTCTAGAGAGGTTGCTTTATTTACCCATCTAGAATCTAAAGCAGCTAGAAAAGTCATATTGATTTCCTTAGCAGTTAAAGTCTTGCCAAGAGATCTACAAGCATTAACTACCTCAACATAGCGGTCATAGGTCTGACGCAAGGTTTCGTTGGATTTTCTGTTGAAGTTGTTGTAGGATCTTTCAACAGCATACAATTTGTTCTCCTTGTATTCGTCATCACCTTTGAGGTAGCTCTCTATGGCATCCCACATCTTCTTTGCAGTTTTGAGATACATCACTTTTTGAAGGGTTAAAACGGGAAGGGTTACAGAAATGATGTGCCCAGCCTTGCTGTCCAAGGCAACTAATCTCTTCTCTTCATCTGACCACTCGTCTTTTGGCTTTTTAACTTCTAGAGTTTCTGCACTGGTGGCTGCATCAGTGTTGGCCTTCATGGGAACGAATGGGCCGTTGATTACGCATTCCACCAGCATTTCATCAATAGTCTCCAAATGAATAAGCATTCGGCACTTCCAGATGTCGAAGCGGTCTTCGTCCAAAATTAGAATGTGTGAATAGTTAACAGTTGTCATTGTCTTTGAGTTTGCCATATCGAATCGGCACACAAGTTGTTAAGCTTGAAAAACGGTGGTTTTATAAATGTGTTTGCTCTAATACCACTTGTTGGTCCCAAAGGTGGCAACAAAGGTGAAAAACAGCTAGAGGGGGGGGGGTGAATAGCTGTTACAAATTTTTCGCCCTCTTTTAAAAATTAAACCTCTAAGCTTACAAAACCGCTTGCAGTTGATAATAAACTGCAAGTAGAGGATGTAAAATGCACAGCGGAATATTTGAAGATACAAAGCGGTTTTGAGGTGCGGTTTTGCAATGCGATTTTAAGTGCAGTTGTAAAACAGAAAGTGAGGTTTGAAAATGTTAACTCCAAACACAATTCTTAATGATGGATAACTATAAATAAGATCAAACAGAGATGGAGATAAATAATTAGTAAGAACAAGAAATAATAAATGCAAAAATATAAGAATACACGATTGGGAGTGGTTCAATCGATAAACGATCTACGTCTACTACCAAGATGGTTAGTCTTGGATTTTCTAAGAGTTATATTTTATATTGAGTATGAGAGAGATTACAAGTTACAAAGTATTCAAACTCAGATCTAAAATCTATTCTATAAAGATCAAATCCTAGACTATAACCAGTGTATCTTAAATGAATAATCTATGTGATTAAACAAGTGAGGTGTGTGTGTGTGTGCAAGATCAAGGCTCTTTAAATATATGAGATGGAGAGCACAATGATTCTTGAAGGTGTTAAGGCTTGATTTCTGCGCTGGGATATATTTCTTGAAGTAGAAGATGAAGATTCAAAGACTAAGAATTTCTGGGCAGAGCTTCAACTTCTATGAACACAGCACTTTCAATTTTCTCAAGCAATCTTCAAATGGTGAAGATTGGGGGTATTTATACCCAAGGACCAAGGAACTAGCCGTTGGACACAGCTGTAACAAATGCTGTACTGGTGCTTTCCCATTGGTCCACAATATCCACTTTTGTCCTTTGGTACCTGGCGGTTCTTTGATAAAGGCGTCGGGCTTCGAGCTGCCAAGTAAGGTAGTTAGGACACCTGTCACCTTTTCAAGATCTTTGCAGATCTTCTCTGACATTGAATCATGTGACAAGATTTGGTGGTTAACTTTTGTTATTGCTGACGTGGATTCCAACGGTCAAATGTGGTTCACTTCAAGTCTTCAATCATTGGAGCGGTCTGGTATGCAAGCGGTTGAGGAAGTTCAGTTATACCAGGTGAGGTTGCAAAGTGCAGTCTAGATATTGGAACTACACAAGTGCGGTTCACATATGCGGTTGCAATGCAGTTGTTCAAAGGGAGTAGTTTTAGCAAAGGAATTCAATCAAATCTAATCTAAAAATAGGAGGGTTAAAATATACATACCCAACAGACATCCCCACCATAACTCATGATTTGCTTGCCAAGTGGGGATCTGAACCTATTTATAGCGACTTTTGTCGCTTGGAGCATAGCTTGGTGCCCTATGAGGAGGATGAGCTTGAGGAATTGGCTGCTAAGGATCACCTTCTAGGGAAGCTTGTTTGGGAGGTTCCCACCGTGGCTGAACAAGATGCCCTAACTCTTTGGGCCGATCTCATTAGCGAGAAAGGCAAGGCGCTCAAGAATGCCAAAGATGCCGCTGAAGCTGCCCTAGCTGCAAAGGCCACTTCCAGCGACAATCAAGATACTTCCATGGCCACTCTTAGCGACAATCCAGATGCTCCTGCCTCTTAAACATTTGATGCTCTTTTGAAAACAATCTTTACATTTCACTTGGGTCTGTATTAAAAAAATTTACATTTCTGTCATTAAACTTTTATTTGCCATCTTTCAGTTGTTGCGTTTGCGACTAAACTTTGCTCTGTCACATTTTGGAAGTCGCAGTTCGCGACCTTTACCTTTGACTTTAATCTTTTCTTTATGAATTTTTCTTTCTTTAATACTCGCTTTTGCTGCATTTTGAATGTCCCAGTTTGCGACTTTGCTTCTAGACTTTGATTCAAATGACATTACTTTACTTTCTGTAATTTGCTTTAAATTCTTATCTTTTATATGTCACCTGCTTTACTTTTTGATACTTTGCCTTTTTGATTTGATAGTTTATCAAAGATTTACTTTACAGATTTTACCTCTATATACATAATACTCCCTTCAAAAGAGTGAGGCTTGTCTTTAGGCAGCCTTACTACTCAGTTATGCTTCTCGCCTTTCAGCTTTACTTTGCTTTGTGGCGACTTGTCCCAAATTGCTTATCAAAATCGTCTATAGCAAACCGTGTCAACCTGGAAACCCCATTTAATGCAAAACACATTAAATGGCAGCCACATTTGATGCAAACCGCATCACTTGGAAACCGCCGTTGATGCAACCCGCATCTTTAACAAGCTGCACTTAATGCCAACCAAATTTGCAACAAGCCGCACTTGAGCCAAATCTGGCGCCTTTGACCACTTGGCCAAATTATATTGTTTCAATCTTGTTCAATTTTTTGCCTGGCACCTTTAAGCTAGGTATTTCTGTGCCTGTGAAAAATCCACGACTTTCTGTTCCTGACACCTTTAAGCCAGGTCTTTCTGTGCCTCGTACCTTTAAGCCAGGTCTCTTCTGTGCCTGACACCTTTAAGCCATGTCTTTTCTGGGCTGCAACCTTCCTCGCCTCCATCTTCAAGTGGCAACCTTCATGATCGCCATCTTATAGCTTTTCCTTTTTGAGCGGTAACCTTCACTTGCCTCCATCTTCAAGCTTTACTTGGCGGCAATCTTCACTTGCCTCCATCGTCAAGCTTTACTTGGCGGCAATCTTCACTTGCCTCCATCTTCAAGCTTTACTTGGCGGTAATCTTCATTTGCCTCCATCGTCAAGCTTTACTTGGCGAAAATCTTCACTTGCCTCCATCTTCAAGCTTTACTTGGCGGCAATCTTCACTTGCCTCCATCTTCAAGCTTTACTCATTCACTCTTACTGTCATCCCGTGCTCGATTTGTGCTCCTTGTTTCATGAAACACAAAGTTAACATTGTTAGAATTTGACAAATATTGTACAAGCATGTCGCCAAGAAAATTCCGTGATTTTCCAATAATAATGCATCAAAATACATTGTCTAAGAATGACAAATTTTACATAACTTCCCCCCTTCCTAATCATGTGACAATCATAATGTTCCTGTTACAAGAAAAGTTATATAAATTTTTCTATCTTAAAGCATGCGACAATCAAAAAAACTGAAACATAAACAAAAACGATAACTTCATTTGTAAAACCACTTTAGATGATCAACACTCCATGCATTTTTAATCTCCTCGCCATCCTTCTTCTTCAACTTATAAGTTCCTTCTCTAACGACCTTGGTCACTTGGAACGGACCCTCCCATTTTTCATTCAGCTTTGTAAACTCCGGCTTTGGCCCAGTGGCCTTCACACTCCTGAGGACCCAATCCCCGATATTGAATGATCTCTTGTTAACTCTCTTGTCATGCTGCGACTTCATCTTCTGCTTATAATTGAACATTCTCATTCTCGCCTGAAGCCTCTTCTTGTCATTCGGATCAAGGTCATTGCAGCGCCTTTGCCCATTCCTAACTTCATCATAGTAAGTCACCCTGTAAGTCGACAGGGCCATCTCGGCTGGCGCCATTGCCTCTGATCCATAAGTGAGCGCAAACGCCGTTTCTCCAGTTGAGCCCTTTACAGTCGTTCTAACATACCACAATGTCATCGATAATTCTTCCAACCAAGATCCACCTATTCCTTCCAAATTCCTGCGTAGGGCGGCAATGATTTGTTTATTTGCCACCTCAGCCTGCCCGTTGCACTGCGGCCTATAAACTGCCGACTTCCAATGCTTCACATTTAGACTTGCACACTCTGTAGAATTTTTTTCCCAAACTGGGTCCCATGATCTGAAATAATCGCCCTTAGCAGCCCATATCTACACCAGATGTTTTCTTGAACAAACTTTATCACATTATCCTCACTGATTGTCGCCAGTGCCTTCGCTTCTGTCCACTTAGTAAAATAATCCACTGCGACAACCACATGCTGACATCCACCCTTGGCCTTCGGGAAAGGCCCTATCAAATCAATCCCCCACATATCAAACGGCCATGTCGCCACAATAGGAGTTTGCTCTGTCGCTGGCTGCCTTAGAATGTTGCCGCGTCTCTGGCATTTCTCGCATTTTTTCACATAAATTTCTGCATCCCGCCTCAAGCTGGGCCAATAATACCCATGAAACAAAACTTTGTCCACCAATGTTCTCGCCCCGGGATGTCCTCCACATACCCCTTCGTGAATCTTGAACAAAACTTTCTGCACCATATTCGGCTCAACACACCTCATGAGCGGCTTTGTAAAAGATTTTCTATAAAGAATGCCGTCTTGGACTGTAAATCTTGGCGCGGTCACGTTAATCAGCTTGGTTCTGTCTTCATCTGGCGGCAATTCTCCCTTATCCAAAAAAAATTCATCTCAGTCACCCAATTCTTTTCAGCTTCATCATTCTCCATGACTACTGGCCTGTTGATTGCCGGCATGTCAACATACTCCACCATCGGCTCAACTGGCGGGCTCTGCATGTCACCTCCGGCCAACCTGCTCAAAGCATCTGCTCTTGAATTTTCAGATCGGTCTATCTGAATCAACTCCCGAAATTCAAATCCCCTCAAAATGTTTTTTGCCATATTACAATACTTCACCAAAACGGGATGCAACACCCCATACTCGCCCTTTACTTGGTTCACAATCAACTGGGAATCTGAGTGAATTACAATCTTTGTCAACCTGATGTCTCTCGCCAGCTCAATTCTCGCAATCAATGCCTCATATTCCGCCTGATTATTTGACACAGCAAACTTAAACCTCAGCGCCTTCTCGTACTTGCATTCTTCATCTGGTGATACCAATGTGATTCCCGCTCCTCCTCTATCTTCGGCTAATGAACCATCGACATGCAAATTCTAAAAATCTGACGGCCTCTCTTTCTCTTCAATTAAACTCGGCACAACCCTCTTTGTCGCCCTTTTCTTACTTACCTCTTCTACCAACTCCGCCTGCGACTTGGTGAACGATGTCTCTACAATAAAATCAGCCAAAGCTTGCACCTTTATAGCTCTGAGAGATTCATACCTTATGTCAATTTCTGTCAGCTCAATGGACCACTTAAATAGCCTCCCCACCGTATCAGGCTGCTGCAAAAATTTTCTCAAAGGGGCATCTGTCAAAACCACAATGGTGTGCGCCACAAAATAGGCCCTCAATTTCCGGGCGGCAATCACAAGGGAATAAGCCAATTTCTCGGCATTAAAATATCTCGCCTCCACTTCACTTAAAGCCTTGGATACATAATACACCGGACTTTGAACATTCCCATCTTCTCTTACTAACACGGCTGGAACCCCATAATTGGATGCCGCCTGATAAACAAACAATTCTTCTCCCTCTACCGGACTGCACAACAAAGTCGGCTTTCCCAAATAAGTCTTCATCTGCTCAAAAGCGACATTACACTCCTCATTCCAAACAAACTTCTTCCCTCCTTTCAAAACTTTGAAGAATGGCAAACACCTTTCCGCCGATCTTGAGATAAATCGCCCTAAAGCAATAATTCTCCCATTCAACCTCTGGATCTCGCAAATTGTCTTCGGCGGCGACATATCCAACAAAGCTTGAATCTTCTCGGGGTTAGCCTCAATCCCTCTTCTATTCACAAAAAACCCAAAATAATTCCCACTGTTACCCCAAATTTTCATTTGCTAGGGTTTAACTTCATAAAAAATTTTCTCAAATTTCCAAAAGTTTCGGCGAGATCCTCCAGATGGTCACTTACCTTCGTCTTAATTACCATATCGTCAATGTAAGCTTCAATATTTCGCCCAATGTGCGACTTAAACACCTCATTCACCATCTGCTGATATGTCGCACCAGCATTCTTTAACCCAAAAGGCATCATCTTGTAACAAAAATTTCCCTTGGGCGTCCTGAAGGCTGTTTTCCTCGGCCATCTTAATCTGATGATATCCAGAATAAGCATCTATAAAGCTGAACACCTTATGGCTGGCAATAGAGTCCACCAACTTATCAATCTTGGGCAATGGATAACAATCCTTTGGACATGCCATATTCAAATCTGTAAAATCAATACACATTCTCCACTTCTTGTTCGCCTTCAAAACCATCACCGGGCAAGCCAACCAAATAGGATACTGAATCTTTTCAATGATTCCCACCTTTAATAGCTTCTCAACCTCCTCCAAAACTGCATTTTTTTCTCAGGCGATAAGTACCTCACTTTCTACTTAAACGACTCATTGTTGGGGTCAGCGTTCAAGCAATGCATGGCGAAATCATCATCTATGCCCCTCATATCTTCCGGCTGCCATGTAAAAACATCCAAATTCTCCTTCAAAAATTCAATTAACTGATCTCGCTCATTTCTTGCCAACTGCTTCCCAATCTTGATTTTCTGTTCAAGGAAATAACTATTAATTTCCACCTCCTCTAACTCTTCTAAGGCTTGGATGTCGGGCTCATCCCTCACCTGCAAAGTAACAACTTCCATTCTTTTCCTTTTTCGGCCCTTGGCAACAATCGCCTTCCTGGGATTAGCAAAAACATTCCCTGTAGGCCGCCCCTCTCTGTCTTCCACCTCAATTGATTCAAACTCCTCATCTGATTCATCCACGACCTCCTCAATTCTGGGCTCGATCGCTCATTTGTATAAACCTTACCAGCCTGGCATAACTCAAATTGGGGCTCACATTCACCATTTCCATTGCAAAACCGCTCTTGCCCACGACTTTCTGATCACGCACCTCCTCTTCTGATTCCCGCACATCAACCACTTCACTCACTTCAGCTTCTGGAATTACACTTGTCGCCACGGTCACCATTGCCGTATTACTTATCATACTTTCAGTCACTTCCCAATCTACCTCATCTTCCACAGCTTCAACCAAATTGATTCTCAACTTGCGAGATGTCGAATTTGTCGTCAATGAGCTACTGCTCGCCGCCTTGGCCTTTTGCATTTCCTTCTTCTTTCTCATAATTGTGATCACTTTGCTTTTCAAACACCCAATGTCGTTTGGGGTTGGATACTTTACTCTATGATGAGGAATTAACACAACCATCTCGAAGCTCTGCATGAATGGGATCCCCACTATTGCATTATAAGGGGAAACCAAGTCAATCACCATAAACTCCACATTCTCGGTTCTCGCCAACCTTCCTTCTCCCACTTCGACTTCCAACACTATGGTGCCCTTCACCTTAACAGTATGATTTGTAAACCCTTCCAAAAATCCATTATAAGGCACCAAGTTTGCTTCTATATATCTCATCCTCTTAAAAGCTTCATAATGCAAAATGTTTCTACTGGCCCCAGAATCAACTAATACTCTCTGCACAATGTTGTTTCTAGGATAAATTGTGATCACCACAGGCTAGCTTCCATGACTCTTCGTAACTGCCAATTCTCGCCCAGAAAAACTGATCATTCTATCTTCACTTGCGGCATACTCAGGGACGTTGAAACTGTGCGACAATGTCATTATCTGGCTGTTGAGCTGGGCCACACTGGGAAGAGGATCCTGAATAACATCAACCAAATTTCTCTCCGGTCTCGCCTCCTCATCTCACCCCACATTCTGCTCAAGAAACTCCTTCAAGTCGCCCCCATCGATCTTCATCTGAATCACCCTCCTCAGATTATAACAATCTTCCGTCAAATGCGCTTGGTGATACTCGCAAAAACTGTTTTGATCACTAGCTTCTAGCGTACCTTCCTTGATGGGGTAAGCCGCGGGAAAATTCACCCTTTTCAGAATCTCGCTAATACTGGTGTTCAACCTATCATACTTAAGAATCCTTCTTGGACCTCTGCCACTGCCTCCGGCCTGACCTCTGCCACCTCTATCTCCCCTTCTCTCATCCTTCACAAACTCAATCCTTTCCTTAACATTCTTCTTCGAAGTAGAAGTTGCCGCAGGCGACACCTTCACATCATCATTATTTTCGCCACCATAATATCCCCTAACTCTATCATACAACTCGCCCGCCATTTCTGGCAACCTCATACCCAATTCCCGCTTAAAATGGCCCGACAGCAAACTGGCATTGTACAACATGATAATGTTGCTCTACTCTATATTTGATATCTGATTGGCCACTTTCATGAACCTCTCCGTGTAACTCACAATCCCTTCCCCGTCTTTATGCCTGATCCCACACAACTCTTGCTTTCTAACGGGCTGTGCTCCTTAGGCACTGAATCTCGCCAAAAATTTCCTCTTAAAATCTTGGTAACCAGTGATTGATTTTGAAGGCTGGGCCAAAAACCACTCCAACGCATGATCAGTTAGCGTGCTCGCCAACGCTCTACAAAAAATGGCTCCACTTTTCGTCAACATAGACATTGTCACTTCAAACCTGCCCACATGGGTTCTCGCCCTAGTACTTCCCGAATAACTTGACAAGCTTGGCATTCGGAAGGTAGGATCTGGATCGGCACTCTGAATACTTTTTACGAATGGGACCAAATAAGAATCCTTTTCTTCATCCACCTTGCTTCCCGCTTCTAACTCCTTGATTTTCTTAATCATCTCCATTTTCCAGCGATCATCTTCCTCTCTCTTAGCCTTCTCAACCTTGGCAGCCTTCTCAACCTCTGTAGCTTTCTCAGCTTCTGCACCCTTCTTGTCTCTTTCCTTTTCGATAACCCTTTTCTCGCTCCTTTCATACTGCCTCTGGTCTCTATCTCGAGGCGACCTTTCAACACGATGCGCTTTCTATGAATGCCGCGGCCTCCCCGAATGATGCTACCTTTCATCTGAATACTTTGAACAACTGGGCCGGTAAGTCTTGTCCATGGTAGACCCACTATCCATCTCGTCTTCCTCATAATCATAATAATAGGACTCTTCTCGCGAGCTGCCAGATTTGTGATGTACTCTCCTTCTCTTTCTATCTTCTACAAACTCTTGATACTTTCTCTTCTCAACAGCTCCCTCTGATTTGGCCTTGGCGGCTTCTCGCCTAGGCTCCCTGACCTTCTCCTTGGGCGGCGACATATCCCTCGCTCGCCTTGGCTCCCTATTTGACACACTTTGGCTTGCCGCCTGCTCCCCCGCCGGGCTCTTTCCATTCGCTCTTGCCAATATATTAGGCGGGATCTGAGAAGGCTCCTGCCTCATCCCCATCGGTCTATTATTGTTTGTGAGAATCTGCAACAACAAATCATTGTTGGCCCTTATCTGATCTACCTCTGCCGTAACATCATTAGTTCTCGAGGGGGCGGGATCCTGCCCTTCGGCTCTCGCCTTCACCTTATCAGCTCGCGCCTTTGATTCCCGCTCTCTACCCCGCCTGATCGTCGACTCTGTCTCAATAGACTGTACATCACCTTCCCTTTCAGACCCTCTGGCCACACGAGCATCCTTAGGGTTTGGGGTTATCAACGCCAAATTCTGGGCAGTCTTCGAAGGGGTCCCTTTATCTTGACCCATTTTTCAACTATTCTGGATTTACAAACAGGTACTCAAGCAATAACAAAGCTTACACAAGCAAGAACAAAGCTTACACAACAGAAACAAAGCTGACAGGAACTGACCGAAGGGTTTTCTGGGTTTCAAAACAAGAACAAGAACAGCAAACAACTTCAAACGAACCACCACTCCACAGCAAACTTCAACAGACCAATCAAAGAAGAAAAAATCAGTCCCGGCAACGGAACCAACTGATACTACCAAGCCAAATGGTTGCACAGGAATAGATTTGAACAGAAAAAAAGGGATACTCTGGCTGTCTTCTTCGAACGGTCACCTACACACATGAAAGACGAGTCAACTAAACCGGGGGCGTCTCCGGCGTTACCCCTTCGGCGTGAGAATAAGTTAACTGGTCACAAAGCAAAGGAAGCTATGGAGTTTTAGAGAGAGAAAGCTTAGAGAATATGAGAAGAACTTACATAATAAGATTTTCTAGGTTTCTTTTATACTCCCATGCACTATGTGCCTTGCACATGTTAGGACACTTGTCAATCATCAACAAGGGGTGCCAACCACCTCAAAGTTAGTGGAGATGCCACTGCTCATCCTGTCAAATCTATTCATATTGACGGTTATGGTGGGGTCCAGATGTGACAGTCTAACCCTCATTCAGAGTCACCAGTCACGCAAGTCGCTCATGCGACAATCGAAGGGGAGGCGGCAATCCTCATCTTGCCGCCAAACCTAACATTCTCGCAAACGAGATTCTTACTTTATGCATCTATTATCGTAAGCTATTAATAACCAATGTATACTTCTCGCTTGGCCTCACTCTCGCACGGCGGTCAACGCATGTCGCCTCATCATTCTGGGCCTACTTTAATACATGTACTAAACACATTTGGCCCATTTCGCCATGTTGGGCCTACTTTACTGTTTCATCAGGCCCAGACCCATTTTTCATAATCACGTCAAATTTTATCACATGCTGATAAAATATAACCTATATTCTATATTATTATGAATGTAACCCATATTTATACTATATGGTATAGAAGTCGGATAGCAATCTTACTTAATTCGATCGAATCCGTTCGACGAGTTGGACGAGCGTATGGTAATGTTAAAATCATTGGATCAAGTAAAACTAAATATTAGGCAATTCAAACAGGAAAACAGTTAATCCCTCTGACAGAAGTTCTTGATCCATCAACACTCAAAACCGGAGATATAAAAGAAAAGCCATGTTTTGAAATTTGAATTTTTTACATAGTGCAAAATTAATATGCCTAAATTTGTATAGCTGTAAATCATGCATGGAATGTAAGAAAACGCAAGTATGTTTGTTTGTATAGCTGTAAATAATAAATGCAGACATGGTAAGGTTGTGACAACAAATATACTCCACATCAAAACCATATATACTCCTTCAATATTACAGCTCATAATATACACACAATCAAACTGTCTATGGAATAAATTCCCTTACTTACATATACATATATATAGTATGGATTGCTCTAATTAAAATTATTTTCTTGAGTATCCCTTTTGCACATTCATGGAGCCTTCTTCGTCTTCACCAAGAAGAACAAATTGTTGCCTTTGGAAATCCTTATCGATGTCGAAGAAAGATGAACAGAAGAAGGTCTGTGAGTTAAGTGCTTACTATGGAGATTGGGGAATGGATATTAATATACTGAATTTATCTGCCAAAGAGAAAGAACAGATGAAGAAGGAAGCTGTTAAAGAGAAGGAGAAAGCTAGTAAGCAAGCCAAGAAGGTGCTCAAAATTTAAGTACCTGTTTTGAGTCCTGGCAATGCAACTGCGTTCGATAGATAGACAGAATTTTACCCAAATATTATATTTCTCCGCTCTGTATCCAGATATGGGTAATTGAACAAAATAATATTGAAGCAACTCATGTATTTGTGCTTAATTTAATTTATTTTTACATTTATAATTTTTTGGTGGAGAGTTGTAAGTCTTTTGAGTAGAAGATAGTTTTCCGGTTTAAATTGTTAGGGGGATCTTATTGAATTTTCTGAATAATATTTATTTAGAAATTTTGGTGCATGTAATTATGATTATGTTGATGTTCTTGTACGTCTGACATTGCCAAAGACTCCTCAATTTCACAATATTGGAGAAAAGTTATTGGATCGTTTTCACGTACCCCCCATAGGCAGGGAAAGAAACACTAATACTCTTTAGAATTGGTTAGACTAAAGCCTTAATCTCATTATTATACAGATTCGACTAATGCCTTATCAATCTCGTTTTTAAATAGATTCGAATAAAGCATTAGTCAAGATCGTTTTTAAACAGATTCGACTAAAGTATTAGTAAAGTTCGTTTTTAAACAGATTCGACTAAAGTATTAGTCAATCTCGTTATCAAAACAAGTCTGGCCTAAACCTTAGTCATTCTCATACTAGTTCGACAGTAAAGTAAGAATACATGGTTTAAGAAAAAATGAACAAAGTCAACTAGCATTTTAAAAGTTGGTCTCCCAAAATCGGGCTAAGAAGCGGTACACAAGTATAAAAGAAAAGGTGTCTCCCAAACCGAGCTAAGAATTCACGATCAAACAGAAATACAAAAGTTGTTTGTTACTTGTTCATTACAAAAAATAAAAAAGAAATCAGTATTGCTGCTGCTGCTGTTGCTCGGCCTCATCAAACACTTGGTCTTGAATGACCTCCCTCTCTTGTTCTACTTCATCGGCCTCTGCTAGCTCCTGGATAATGGCATTGAAGTTCCTCGGCTCAACAGCTGGAGCGAACCAAGGCTCAAGTCCGCCTCTTCATCTTGCTTGGCAATCATGGCCAAGTCATTGGCATTGTTAGGGGACTAGGGAGTGGCCCGAGCGAGCTAGCTAGCTCATCATAGAGATCCTCGAAACCCATTGCGCTAACTTGTCAACACTTATGTCAACCGAGGGATCTACTATGGCCCGACGAGCCATGTGATGGTGCCTAACATCATAGAAGTCTCTAGCTCGAGACACTATAATATTGTAGCACTCAACTGGCCTTGAATCTGTCAATTGCAGCCTTCTCCCTAGCCTTAGCCTCTTCCTCCCACTTGAGCCTAGCGGCCTAATGGTCCTCACCCAACTTGGCTATTTGAATATTACGGTCCTGGACCAACTCACAGTTGCCCACGCTGCCCTTCCAGCTTAGCCTTATCCTGCTTGACTAGGGCGATCTCACTCTCCAACTCGGCCTTGGCCTGGGCCCATGAATCCACCTGATTTTATAGGGGATCAAGCTTCTCCTTGGCCACCTTCAGAGCTTGATAGGCCTCATCACGCTCTTTCTCGGCGTTAAAGTGCGTTGTTTGTAGAGCCGAGCATTGGGAGTCCAGCTCATGTAGATTCTTCTTCAACTCCTCTTCCTCCCTGGCCTTCCTGGTATAGTTAGCCACAACAATCTTCTCATTCTCAAAGGCCGCCCTCCAGCTACATCTGGCTTGCTCAGTCAAAGCAAGGGAGTGCGAGACAAAAGTTACACCGATCAAAATAAAGCGACTAAAAAAGAAAGGAAAAGTCAATAGAAGAGTTCAGTGGTACCTCAGAATCAAGGAGACCGAAACGGTCGTTGTACTCCTCATAGGTGAGCCCCTCTTCATTAAACAAAGCGAGCAAATCCCAGTCGGCTGCCCGTCGGATGACAATTTGCCTAAGTCCCTGCTCGGGGTAATAGCGACAAAGAGAATTGACCCCCGAGAGAGGACGGACGTCACTCAACTTCTCCACCAAGGTCTGTACTTCCTATGCATTCATGGTGGAGGGAGCATGGGAAGAAGGAAGACTAGAGCTGGAGCCCGCAGGCTTGGAGGTACCAACTTTGCCAGCAACCACTTCAACTTGTGACCTTTTTCTAGTCTGGCTGAGGGGCAGGTTGTCCTCACTCTCTTCGAGCTCTTCATGCTCAGGCTCCAAGTTGACAACATTTTGTGGGGGTTCCTGTCCCATCGACCCAAGTAGTGGCTCGAAGCCCGAACCTTGTTCCACTTGCATGCTGGCCACGACATCCGACCTCAGGGCCTCCACTTGTACCTGCGGCTCAACAGGTTGCACCGATTTTGTGTCGTCAATGGGCACCATGCCTACTCCTTCTTATAGGAGCAGCATGTTCCTTGCTATAGCCTCACTCTCTCTCTGTTAGCCCGAGTGTTGGCCCTCCCGTGCTCCTTCTTGCTCCTCATACGAACATAAAAATCATATATCCTCTCCATCTGTGCTTCCTGGGCGACGGTTAAAACTAAAAAAGATAAAAGAAAAGAAAAAGTCAATACAAAAACGACGAGAAAGAGTTTAAAAAACAAGAAGGAAATTTGGTCAAGTACTTAACCGTCATAGTGGAATATATTTTTGCAGTGATCCGACTTCCTTTTACACTAGTCGCACTAGGTCGCAAATTGTTCCCTCTCGTGGATAACCCAATCGGGGTACCTAAGGATCCTAATAATATGGGCACTAAGGGGGCCATACCTCCATCTCCACCCATCATCATTCCAGCTTGGATTTAATAATCCTTGCTCGATTCTAGGGTGGCCCAGCTTATTGTGCTCCTACGAGCTACCAGTTTAAGCCCTACCTCGAACTGGCATTAGTAGAAGGGCACTTTAGTCATGCTGAGAGCCCAGTGCGACCAAGATTGAACCTTTCTTTGCCTCTCAGTAAAATGGGTAGGTTGGAAATCTGCTCGGGGTAGCTTGAAGTGATCGTGGAGGATCCGAATAGGAGATTCAGCATTCTTCTTTCCAATAGAGGGCCTGAGGGCCACATATCCCCTTTCACTGCGACCAGGGACCACCGTGGAGCAGAACTTGTCCACAATTCTGCCGATGGAAGAGCTCGACGTCTCACTCTATAAGTTCGCTGCTTGTTGAGAATTGTCTGCCATTTCTACAGAAGATATAGAAACAGGGGTATTAGTCCTAGTTGAAGAAGAGTCTAAGCTATCTATGAAAGACCTAGATTCCTCTGGGAAAGCTAACCTATAACGAGGAATGATGTCTTATTGGACTTAATGTAGAAGATGATCAGATGTCGATTAACTTGTTAAAAAGACAGAAGCGGATAATCCGTAGATCGTCCTCCTCCAAATCCCTCATACTCTCACCCGATAAGAACCCTATCTCACTGAAGAACAAACTCCACCTTTAAAGAATGGTAACGCACTCATCTAAGGTCAATTCTTCCAAGGCCCCTCTAACCTTTTGTAAATCCTAAGGTTTATTGATGGATGTGTTTTTACACACCCATTTCTTATACTTTCTCACTTACTTGGAGTTTGATTTCCCGGGTTTTGTTGTGTTTTAATCAATGTTTTGGAGTTTTGTTAAGAACAGGGCTAAATGCGGGAAGGTGTGAAACACAAACAAATTATGGCAAATTTTGGACTCGCAAAGACTTTGGAGCAATTTTGGAGAAAGTCAGGCAATTGGTGGAACCGCTGTTGTGATGGGCGACCGCCCAGGAGCTTATGGGCGACCGCCCAAGCTAGAGATGATCAAGTTTTGAAACCGCTGTTGGGGTGGGCGACCGCCCAAGGAATGGTGGGAGACCGCCCATGCTGAAGTCCCTCAAGAGATGAAATTGCTGTACACATGGGCGACCGCCCAAGGCAATGTGGGCGACAGCCCACGTGTGATTAACATTGAAGGCCAAACCGTTGTATACATGGGCGACCGCCCATGGCCAGGTGGGCGACCGCCCACGTCCCCGATTTCAGAATATCTGTTTCCTTTTTCAAGGAGGATTTCATTCCCTTTCCTAATTTCTCTCCCCTTCTTCCCTAGTTTAAATAGAATTCTGCAGAATATGAGTTTTTATGCTTTAATTTCCATTAACATTGAGAGGGCTTGGAGGATTCAAGAGATTGTTCATCAATCAGGTTTTATGTATTTTTCTCTTTACTCATCTCTTTTGTCTTTTGAGATGAACATGAGTAGCTAAATCTTTTATTTCATGGATTGGATGTAAGCAGTATTAGGGTTTTATGCTATAACATTATTTTGTCAATTTATTTTTTTCCTTGTTTATCAAAGAGGTTTTATGTCAATTCTTGAGTTTGCAATCTAATCAATTGTCACTTGTGAATTGTATGAGTGTTGATTAATACAGTAACTTGGTTGATTAGCACCGACTCAACTTTGATAATTAAATCTAATTGGCATCGTAACTGAGTCAAGAGGATTTAGGTTCTTTTGTTCCGTGTTCTTATCGCGTTCTTTGTTTATTAATTTGACGTAATTGAAAGATTAATAAACAGAGATAGAAGGGTTGCAAATCGCACACCAAACCGTCCCAATCCTTATTTTTGTGAATGAACCCTAGGAAGTAATTGACCATTTTTATTCTCAAAAATAGCATAAATCCTTGGTACTGTGAAACTCCAATCCATGAATTCCTTTTAATCTGATTTTAATCCTTGTCTCTTGTTGCTTGATTACTTGATTGCTTTTCTTTTTAGTATTTTATTTAATTAAGTTTTTTATTTAAATCAAACAAACAACCCCCCCCCCTTTTTGGTTACTTTTCATTAATTAAATTAACTTGTTAAAACCAACAAGTCTCTGTGGTTCGACCCCTGCTTGTGCATATTGCTACACCGGTAGCGAGTACACTTGCTCGGTAATTTATTACATAGTGGATTTTTGTCCATCAAGTTTTTGGCGCCGTTACCGGGGACTTGTTGTGATTTTTAACAAGTTTTTTTTAATCGATGCATGCTTGGTCGGCGTTCTTTGAATCCTAATCTGGAACCATTGAACGACGACATTAATAGGTTGGGCCGTAAGTATTTACGAGATTTATACTTACCGCAGGGCAATCCCCTCGAAAGTGACCTAGAGACTTCTTCCACCGAGGAAGAAGAAAATTTTAATTTTGAAATGGCGGACCAAGTCATGAATGCGTTTGCTAGGCCAAGAGTCGACACATCGGTGTCGTGCATAGTGTTGCCCGATGCAGCACTAGCCTATGAAATCAAAGGCCAATATTTTAACATGATTCCTAATTTTATGGCCTTCTTTGGTGAGGATGCGTTAGCGTTTTTGAGAGAATTTATGTCTACCTTGAGTGGGTTCCCTACAAAAGAAGGTGTTACCTCGGAGCACTTGAGACTGAAGTGCTTCCCTTATGCATTGAAAGACAAAGCCAAAACGTGGCTATTGTTACTCCCTCCCCGTAGCATCACTACTTGGGATGCTTTACATGATGCTTTTCTTACTAAGTTTTACCCTTATGATGCATTAACAAATTTTAGGGTGAACATTATGGGATTTGCACAGGAACCGGGGGAAGCCTTCCACGAGGCATGGGATAGATTTAGGATGCTACAAATTCAATGCCCCCACCACAACTTCCCTGCTTCTATGTTGCATCAAACTTTTTATGGGGCTTTATCCACTGAATACCAATCAATGGTTGATAATGCAGCAGGAGGTAGTTTGGGAAGTAAGACTGTCCAACAATGCCAAGAACTGTTTGAGATGTTGAGTGCTAATTCTCAACAGAAGGGATCTAGGGGGGTAACAAGGGGAGTGCATGAGGTAGGGTTGAACAACGAGTTGGCTAAGCAGTTTGCATTACTGAACCAAAGATTTGATAATTTAGCTTTACAAAATGCTTCTTCTTCTGTGCCTTCTACTGCTCATGTTGTAAATGATTTTTGTGCTAATTGTGGTCCTAACACTCATGCTACTAACGTGTGTCAAAGTGGTTTGCTGTTTAACCCTGAACAGGCACATGCAATGCAAGGATTTGGCCAGCGGTTCCCTCAAAACAATAATCCTTTTTCGAACACATACAACCCGGGGTGGAGGCAACACCCAAATTTTTCATGGGGAGGCAATCAAGAACAAAATAAGCCTCTCCATCCTCAACCTCCACCGGGACAGTATGAGCAGAAAAGGGAACCGTGGGAAGTGGCCATGAAGAAACTGCAAGCCGAAAATAGTCAATTAAGGGCGGAAAGCCAACAAGCTTCCAAAAACCATGAAGCTGCCCTTCAAAAGTTGGAGACTCAAATTGGGCAATTAGCAACCGCCCAACAAGGCCATAAGTCTGGGACCTTTCCGAGTCAACCACATCAAGCAAATGCCATTATCACTCTCCGAAATGGCAAACAGGTAGGTAGTGAGGTACTTTCTCCTTCATCTTCTTCCCCCCTCCTGTTGTAGATAAGAATGCTAATGTGGATAATGATGATGTTGGTTGTGATAAGAGTACATGTGATATGGGGGAAAATTCTAAAGTTGATTCTCCACCCCCATGCCATATGTACCTCCTGTACCGTTTCCTGGAAGGTTTTTAAAACATAAACTGGATAAGCAAATGTCGGAGTTGATGAACATGTTTTCTAAGGTGAACATCAATATCCCTTTACTCAATGTGATCAAAAACATTCCTGCTTATTCTAAATTTTTCAAAGAATTAAATTCCAAGAAACATAGGTATGTGACAGATGATAGAGTAGTGATGAGTGAAAATGCTAGCGCAGTGGTACAACATAGTCTTCCACCCAAATTGAAAGACCCTGGAAGTTTTCTGATTTCTATTACTATGGGGGGATCAAAGAGGGTAAAAGCTATGTTGGATCTTGGGGCCAGCATTAATTTGTTGCCATATTATTTGTATGAGGAGTTGGGTTTACCCGAATTAAAACCCACCACAATGGCCTTACAACTTGCGGATCGGTCCATTAAAAGACCTGTGGGCATTGTGGAGGATGTTTTAGTTCAGGTAAATTCAATCATTGTGCCCGTTGATTTTGTGGTGCTTGAAATGCCAAAAGGTGAAGGAAGTTGCCGCGATTCACCCATATTACTTGGGAGACCTTTCATGGCGACGACCAACACCATTATTAATGTAAGAAATGGCAAACTGTCTATGACAGTGGCGGGTGAGAAAATTGAAATTTCTGTGTTTGATGCCATGAAACACCCTAGTGATGATAGTGAGGTGTGTTCATTTGTTGATGATAGTGAAGCTTTGTCAAATGACGGTGAGAATTCTAGGGATAGTGCGGGTTTCCACTTGTGTGCCGTGAAAAATAAGGCCGACAATCTTGGTTCTGGTGATGGCCCGTATCACCCCCTAGACCGATCCCAAAAGGGGTCGGTGTCCCCATTAAAATCTTTCTTTCCGCTTAAGTCTACCAATTGTGATTCATGTGACAAAATGGAAGAGTGTTGTTCTATTGATATTTCTGATACTTTGTTTGTCAAGATGCATGTTCAGGATGCTTGCAATTTTGTGAAGGCGAAAGAGGTGCTTGATTGTGATAAGAATAAGGCACCAACTGAGTTTGGGGGAGAGGCTCCCAAGAAAAAGAAATTGAAGAAAAAGAAAAAGAGCAAGAAAAAGGGTAGGAAAACCCCTTGGGCTTCATCCGAGTTTGTAGCAAAGAGTGAATTGTTGTGGAAAGTGGTGGGCATTTGTGCCCGAGAATGTGCGAAGTGGGCCAAGGGAAGGAAAGCCAAGGCCAAAGGGAATGTGGTCACATCAAATCCCATTTAGTTGGGAGCAATGGTCGGGCTAACGACCTTAAACAAATGCGCTAATTGGGAGGCAACCCAAGTAGGTATATTTTTATTGCTTTATTTAATTGCTTTGTTGTGTCTTTTCTCCTTTGAACCCAAGGCATGTTGTTGTTCTCTTTGCTATGAGGACATAGCATGTTTTGAGTTTGGGGGTAGATGTCTCCCCGAGTTTGTGGGTTTATAGGGGAGTGTAAATAGTGTCACCCTCTAAAAAATTAGAAAATTTTAAAAATTTTGTTCTCATTACATGTGTGGAAGTTGGCCAACGTCTGTGAGGATTTGAGAGTTTTTGATTGAGTTTTGCTATGTTTGTGCCAATTTGAATTTGTTTATTGTAATCACATTAATTCATGTAAAACACAATTGCACCACCATTCACTTCCATTATATTTCTTGATCATGGTCTTTAATTTAGGTGTCTTTTATGGGTTCACTTTGACATTCTCGGGGGTCCTAGAACATGATTGCATGCTTGTCAATAACAAATCAATAGATTACTTGGTATTTATGGCTTATCTTTCTTTGACAACCCTCTTGTGAGCCTTCGACTTTCTTGTCACTGTATATAAATTGTCACTTGATCCCTTTTGAGCCTGTTTAGAAAGAATGGAAATCTAGACCACCATTCGCCTTCATTTGATGCCTAATCCCTAACCCTTGACTCCTAGAATAGGTTTATCCCACCTTTGCAAGAATGTGGAATTAGAAACGATCAATTTGGGGGTTACATGGGAAATTATGGGAATGAGTGAGGAAGGTCAAAAGTTGGAAATATGATTCGTATTGTATAAAAGGGGGCTATAAAAAAAAAAAAAATCTGAAGAGAAAAAAAAAAAAAGTTGGCCCCCAATTCTGTGAAATATGTTTGATAAGTGACCTAGTTTGAGAGAGGGAATGCTTTCAACCCCAAGTGTATAAAATATGAACAAAGTTCTAGTTTGGGGGTTGAAGCATTGGGGAAACAAAGGTGAGCGGAAAAGCTGAAATTCCGGAATGTGTTATATGTAATGGAGAGCTTTTAGTTTCACATTCTTGTATTCGTATGTCCATTCCTTCGTTTGTACCCGTGAGCCTAGCCCCACATTTGTTGTGGACTTAACTTTGAGCCATACTTTTGTTCAATATTGAGTAATCGGGTTGACAAGTGTGTAATCATGCGTATGAGTATCCTTGTGTATGCAACTGTATTGTTATTTGTAATGTAGAGCATGTGTTAGTGAACCCATAAACAATCTTAACTTGTTGATCATGATCTCCCATAATTCATTCATCATTCAGGCCGAGGTGGAAAATTGTGGGTTAGGTGCATTAATGTAATTGTAATTGTAATTGCATATTCTTATTGGCACTTGTTTAGCACATTTTATGTAAGAATCTGAGACTTGCTTGGCCGACAACCTTGTATGTAATGAGAACATGTCAAAGAGATTTTTCTGCTTATTGTTTTTATTTGTTAGGGTAGTTTTGTTTTTGTTTAAGTTCTGTTTTTACTCGGGGACGAGCAAAAGGTTAGTTTGGGGGTATTTGATGGATGTGTTTTTACACACCCATTTCTTATACTTTCTCACTTTCTTGGAGTTTGATTTCCCGGGTTTTATTGTGTTTTAATCAATGTTTTGGAGTTTTGTTAAGAACAGGGCTAAATGCGGGAAGGTGTGAAACACAAACAAATTATGGCAAATTTTGGACTCGCAAAGACTTTGGAGCAATTTTGGAGAAAGTCAGGCAATTGGTGGAACCGCTGTTGTGATGGGCGACCGCCCAGGAGCTTATGGGCGACCGCCCAAGCTAGAGATGATCAAGTTTTGAAACCGCTGTTGGGGTGGGCGACCGCCCAAGGAATGATGGGAGACCGCCCATGCTGAAGTCCCTCAAGAGATGAAATTGCTGTACACATGGGCGACCGCCCAAGGCAATGTGGGCGACCGCCCACGTGTGATTAACATTGAAGGCCAAACCGCTGTATACATGGGCGACCGCCCATGGCCAGGTGGGCGACCGCCCACGTCCCCGATTTCAGAATATTTGTTTCCTTTTTCAAGGAGGATTTCATTCCCTTTCCTAATTTCTCTCCCCTTTTTCCCTAGTTTAAATAGAATTCTGCAGAATATGAGTTTTTATGCTTTAATTTCCATTAACATTGAGAGGGCCTGGAGGATTCAAGAGATTGTTCATCAATCAGGTTTTATGTATTTTTCTCTTTACTCATCTCTTTTGTCTTTTGAGATGTACATGAGTAGCTAAATCTTTTATTTCATGGATTGGATGTAAGCAGTATTAGGGTTTTATGCTATAACATTATTTTGTCAATTTATTTTTTTCCTTGTTTATCAAAGAGGTTTTATGTCAATTCTTGAGTTTGCAATCTAATCAATTATCACTTGTGAATTGTATGAGTGTTGATTAATACAGTAACTTGGTTGATTAGCACCGACTCAACTTTGATAATTAAATCTAATTGGCATCGTAACTGAGTCAAGAGGATTTAGGTTCTTTTTATCGTTTTGTTCTTATCGCGTTCTTTGTTTATTAATTTGACGTAATTGAAAGATTAATAAACAGAGATAGAAGGGTTGCAAATCGCACACCAAACCGTCTCAATCCTTATTTTTGTGAATGAACCCTAGGAAGTAATTGACCATTTTTATTCTCAAAAATAGCATAAATCCTTGGTACTGTGAAACTCCAATCCATGAATTCCTTTTAATCTGATTTTAATCCTTGTCTCTTGTTGCTTGATTACTTGATTGCTTTTCTTTTTAGTATTTTATTTAATTAAGTTTTTTATTTAAATCAAACAAACAACCCCCCCCCCTTTTTGGTTACTTTTCACTA